>CM041779.1:124562724-124810579 GCA_023374045.1 Limonium bicolor
AATCCTTCAAGTTCACTGCCACCGCACTACCGACCCGAAAAAACCCAATGTTCCCTCAACAAGAGCCACACCAGGAGACACAACAATGGTCACCACCGCCACCACCCCTACAATATCTTCTGCGTGGTACTCAGTTACATGCAAAAGGCCTTTTAAATCTGGAATTCCCTTTGAATATGAAAGAAAAGCTGAGCAGAAGTGTAGTGATCAACTCCCCCTCGGAGTTGCGCTTTGAAGAAATCTTAGCAAACCTTGGAGAATGGGAATGAGAAACTGAAAGCATCACATGATTTTCAGGAACAAGATTCACAATAACACTCAAATCACATGAAAAGGCGGATAGTCGCATCTCTTCTGAAGTAGGAGCACGCAAGGATGGAGAAAGAATGTTTGGCACCCTACAGACCAGATGATAAGACGACGCACCTCCATTGCCATAAGAGGAATACCAATCCAAGCTTGGTAAGAAACGACAATTCACTCCATCACACGCCATTTGGGTGACATCTTATCAATTGAGACAGATATGTGCCGGCTACCGAAATTCTTAGAGGCACACGCTACGATTGAAACAAAACGCATGTCAATTATCAAAGAGGACAAAATGGTGGATATAGAAGGAGTGATACATAATGTGGGGATAATTGAGTTCTGGTCGGAAGACCTCTCGGAGCATAACCAGCAAAACATGAAGAACCAACCGCTGCAACTGGTGGAGCAGACGGTGGCCGGAGGGCAACGGACAATGGAAGACTTGCATAGTGAAACGTCGCCGTCCACACATACCCAACCCCCAGTTATCCAAACGACACCGTCCCCACTCAGCCAGGCCCTAGATATCCAAACGATGACGTCCTCGCCACATCAGCCAGAAACAGAGCCCGTAACAATCTGTGAAGTGATGTCGTTTTCTCTTAGCAAACCTAGAAGCAGAAAAGACCCGAAGCCCACTCCTGTTGTTACCATACACATGTGAAGGCGAATAATAACTGCTAGCACATTTCCCTCGACAAAAAGAGTTAATATTTGCCTTCTCGAGGAACTCCCACGCCCAATAAGCCTCTTCAGATTCTGCAATCTCTCAATGATTAACGCCATCGTTCGCATGCAAGGCTGCGCTCTTGGGAACAACATTCCCATTAATTTCTCTACTGAAGAGAAGCGTGCTGATCCTGAAAATTCTCCCATAATAACAGCAATTAACTCTCTGCAGCGCCCTCCAACACCGCAGGTACAAGGTAACAGTCCTCTCACAGAAGACCTATCATCACTAGAACCCACTCACAAAGCATCCCCTCTCTCACACACCGAACAGCATGATGATGTTGGGATGCCTCTGTCAGAATCCCAACAATCCAACCCATCACTCCCTCTCTCTTCACTTCCTGACACACAAACAATCATTTATCCAACCCCCATCGCTCCTCAATCATCACATGATAACTTACGAATTCACCCTATGTTGACGCCTTCTTACAGCCAATCACAATTCCATGCTCAAAATGAGTCTCTCTCACCTCTTCCAAATTCTCCCAGCCATAAATCCAACATCTTGTTAGCTTGCCAGTCACCCATTACCACCCCCTCTCTCACTCCATGATACGGCCAGACAAACACCCACATTCTCACCTCAGTCACCCGTGATAAATCTGGAAGTCCACCTTACCAGCTTGCAAACACTTAATCTTTCCACGCCAAATTCAGCCCCGTCCATCCCCTCCAGCCCAACCCTCTTGACAGCCCAAAACTGCCATTACCCAGTTACCGCATCTCAATTAATCATTCCTCAAACCCCACACACATCTCCACAGGTGGATCTGTCTGCTACCAAAAGGCTTCACGCCATAGCACCACAAACTTTAATTTCCTCTCCCATACACCAAAAAATATAACCCCTCCTAATCCCCACAATAGCACGCCTAGCTCTCTTCCCTTCCGATTACCGGGTTCCTCCCCCACTCCCCTCTCCTTCCTCGCTTCCCAAATTCCGGGTATTAATCTGGAAGTGGCTCTTTCTTCTGACGACTCGTCAAAAAGTTTTGGTCCTTCTTCGTCTTATATTGCCTCCCCCTCCTCTCCTCCTAGTCCTTCTCTTGTTGAAGCTCAAGTCTGCCTTGATTTTGGCCGTAGACTTGGCTGTCACTATCCTCATCCAGAAACTTCCTTGCAAAACTTTAGGCACATTCTTAAGCGTAATAATCAAGCCCGGGATAAGCCATCCCCTAAGCAATTTGTGAGACCATCTTCATTGGCAAAAGGTGGCACTTGCAAACTCTCCTGACCGGTGACCAAAGCTAGAGTGAAAAATTCACACCCCTGTCATCAACACATTCGTAATTATTAGTATTAGATGCCGTAGATCTCGGCAGCGAATCCAGGGAGTATGAATCCCTTTATCTCAAAGGATATACTGTCGAGATCCAAGTTTTAACGGTGCCCAGGAGACTGATTCTTTCGATCGTGAAGTTTGTGTAGCGGGTGCTCCATTAGAGTTCAGGATAATCAGACAACATAAGAGCAATTCCTTTCTAAACAACTAGCTTAAGCTATAGAGCAGTAATTTCTGGTCTGGAAATAGCCCCCAAAGAATCATTAATAGGACCTGTCGACTGGCATAAGCAATATATATAACCCCGCCGGCGGAGATACATGATTGTAGAGCATATAGTGACAATGATCACATAGCAACATTGCTGCCAAAATGCCTAATCAACGCATTGGTATCAAGCGTTCCAGAATGTGGACCAAGAATTTTTCCATACTTCTCCATGAGTTGTATTCTTTTTGTTGTTTTCTTTCTCTGCTGTTATTTTTTTGTTTTTCTTTTTTTTTCTCTTTTTGCTTTGCACCAGACAGGAAAGGCTTTTAAGTCACAGTACTGTTGTTATGTAACTAGTTTTACCCGCAAATTATCAAAAAAAAGGAAAATTCACAAGATACCACTGCTTAAGTTTCAAATTCACAAAATTCCACTGTTTTTTCGTAATTCAGCTTTAAACATGCTTAAAAGTTGTCCAAAATTGATGAAACTTTACATGGATGATGCTAAACATGTTCATTGGGCCCCACATGTCACATATGAGCTTAAAAAACTTCAAATTTGATATTGGACCAAAATATAACACTTTAGCATTGTCCATGTAAAGTTCAATTTTGGACAACGTTTAAGCATGTTTAAAGCTGAATTACGAAACAAAAACAGTGGTATTTCGTGAATTAGAAACTTAAACAATGGTATCTTGTGAATTTTCCCAAAAAAAAAAAGTGAGGATGCTTTGAGTTTGTACTATGAGATCACGATTTTAATGCAAAGATGGACCATTTTACACTCTCCATCGTTGTAAGGATTTGTACTCAATTGGGATCCTTGGAGAATGCCAAGCAAGCCCATGCTGCGCTAGTCGGACAAGGATTTACGTTTGTTGTGGTTATGAATACAACCCTTGTTGATCTATACAACAAATGGGGCTGGATTGAGGAAGCTAGGAAAGTCATTGATCGGATGACTTTCAAGAATGTAATATCTTGAAATGTTTTGATTGTAGGCTACAGTAATCATGGTCAGGGTGAGTAGGCTGTGGAGTTGTTCTACCAAATGACACGGAAGGAATAAAACCAAACCATGTCACATTTCTTGCTGTGCTATCTCCTTGTAGCAACTCAAGGCTATCGAGTGTCGGTGGGAAGTATTTAACTCAATCATGCAAGCGTAGTGCATTGAATTGAATGATTTGATATTCTGGAGTATAGGGGTGTCCTTGAACTAAAGGCAAGCACCTACGATGCGATAGTGAGGGCGTGTATCAACAAAAAATCGGTTAGAAGGGTTAAAATATCACACGCAAATTGTTTGATGAAATGCCTGAAAGCACCAGTGCAACCTGGAACACAATGATTTATGGGTTGGTTGATTGGGACGACAGTACTGAAGCGTTTATTTTGTTTCTCGATACGTGGTTAGAGTCATCTGATGCTGATGCAATCAAATTGGCCATTATGATGCGTGCATGTGCAGGTTTTGGTACCCTTGAGCCGGGAATGAAGCTGCATGCTTGCATTATTAAACTCGTTGAATGTGATAATATTTATGTGACCTGTGCATTGATCGACATGTATAACATAAGTGGTTGCATGGACGATGCATGGTTTCTCTTTGATGAGATGCCTTAGAAGACAACAGTTGGATGGAATACAATCATAGCTGCTTATGCTCTTCATGCATGGTTATAATGAGGAAGCGTAGAGTTTGTACTATGAGATGTGGGATTCTGGCGCAAAGATAACCATTTTACTTTCACCATCGCTGTAAGGATTTGTACTTGATTGGGATCCCTGGAGTACGCCAAACAAGCCCATGTTGCGCTGGTCAGACAAAGATTTACATTTTTTGTGGTAGCGAATACAACCCTTGTTGATCTGTACAGCAAATGGGGCCGGATTGAGGAAGCTAGGAATGTGTTTGATCGAAAGACTTTCAAGAACGTAATACCTTGGAATGTTTTGATCGTGGAGTAATCAAACTTAAATATAACCTTTAGATTCCAGATAACCGCTCATGTAATGCTCCATGATTTTAATTAAACTTTAGGCGAGAAACAACTCAATTACTGCAAGTTTGACTTATTCTGACTCATGGTAACTACTCCATGATCTAAATATTCGCATGCCAATGTCATTCAGAGGTAGTCGCTTAAGCAGCGTGACTCAGTCTGACCTTGAGTTACATTTTCTTTATACTTTCAACCTGAGTCTGTCACCAGGTTGACTCACTGAGGATGTCATCATCATGCAAAGCAAAGGTTCCAACATTCTGTCGCAACACCTAGTGAAGCAAACATAAACATTATATAAGTTGTAGCTAGTGGAGAATTGGAACGATTAAATGTGGTTTGATGATTGAATTTGTATTTTCCCTAGTTGGAATTTATGAAATGTACTAAGTTTTGATTTATGGTTGATGCCTAAGTTATGGTTTTGAATTAGATGGTTAATTGCTAGACTAGGATTCTAAGGTGTTAGATTTTATAAATGTTTGTTGATTGCTGCCAATGATTCAAAATTTTGGTTGAGTTCGTATCTAGTTTGATTGCTGCAATTATTGATGAAATTAGTAGTTGTATGACTTTGGTAGGTACTTAATAATAAGCATGGGATGAGTACAGTTAGACAAAGGTCATGCCGATTTGTTTCTAGAAATTTCTTAGTTAATGTCTTAATAATATTGGTTGTTGTTTGTGTATAATTTTTATTATTAGGTCTCAATACATATTAGTTTACGAATTCCAGCGAACCACCACTATCGCTGCCCGCTTTCGCCCCTCACCGTCATCGCTCAATCGAACATGAAGCGCCGTCCCACAAGCTACCGTGCGTAGTCCAACCAGCATCCCTCTCCCTCTATTAGCCATAAAAAACCGGCAAGTAATCTAACATCAGTCACTAGTGGAAAAACATCCTTTTTCGGCCCCTCATTTTCACCGGTTTTTATAATATAGCCAAAAATGTGTGTCGGGTGAGGGAATTTTCGGCAGTTTCTAGTTATAACCGCCGAAAATTGGTATAACTAAACCCAATTTTCGGTGGTTATAACTAGAAACTACCGAAAATTCCCTCACCCCGACACACATTTTCGGAGGTTACAATGAACGACCGCCGAAAATTCCCTCACCCGACACACATTTTCAGCGGTTCCAATGAACAACCACCGAAAATTATCTTCTTTTAACTAAACCCTCGACCCCATTCGTAAACATTTTGAAACACAACATTCTTCCCCTCTGTTGCGTAACCAAAATCGCCCACCACTCGCCACAGCCTTCAGCCACGAATTCCGCCACCACCACCAGCCCGGAGCGCCACCGTCGTCGCCGTCCACGTTCGCCCCAGTCGCGCCGCCGCCCCATCGCCACTGCTGTTGTAAAAACTGACCGAAAAGTTAGAAATTTAGGTCAGTTTTTACAGATTTTTAAGTTTCGATTTGTTATCAAGTTGAACCTTAATTTGTTGTGAAAAATGTAATTGATGATTGATTTGTGTCCTCTGAGTAATATTTAGTTGATTGGTTTGAGTGGAAATACATAATGTGGCCAATTTTAGAAACTATTTTATATGCTCGCAAGGTGTTCGATGAAATGCCTTAGATAATTTCAGCTACTTTTTTTTTACTATCTTTCTATTGTTTGTGTTAGTTGTTGATAAGTAAACAACCTTGGTGAATTGACGTATCAATTGTACTGTGTACTACACTTATGCATTTATGTCGTAGGTCATTAATTTCATTATGAACTTGAAATGACTTATCAATTGTACTGTGTTTTCTTCATTTAGATACTGCACAAGATTACCGGTAGAAGTCACGTCAGCTAGCTCCTCGTCGTCTTCACTCACCACCCGCTTTCGCTTGTTCCTCGTCCTTCCAAATACAGGTTAGTTTTATTTTTCTACCTAGATCAATTTCAATTTATCATGCATAATTGTTTGTATAATTTGTTGATTTATATATAATAGTTAGTTGCAGGCTAATAATATATATAACACGATAGGATAACCAATACCAACTATATAATATTATATTATATGACATTTTCCAAAGATACGTTAATCAATATTTTTTTAAAAAATGTTAGTTAAGTTATTATACATTATAAATACATTAGTGTAGATATTTTTTAATTTTTAGCTCTCAATTGGTGTTTGTAGAATGGACCGTGAATGGATGTACGGTCAGCGAGGGAATTATTTTGAATCAAGAGTGGAAAATGAATTTTGCAAAGCAGCTCTCGATCATCAGAAAAGGATGAACGAGACTCACATTCCCTGTCCATGTGCACAGTGCGAACTTCGCTACAAGTTCCCTAATCTACATACAATTAGATTTCATGTATCCAGGCGTGGATTTATGCCAAACTATAAGATCTAGTTTTTGCATGGCGAATCCTTAGAAGCTAGTAGCAGGGTGCAAACTTCCACCCAGCCGAACAGTGAACCAAGAATGGTTACCGACGATACTACAATTCCTGATAATGAGTGGGATCAGAGTGACACTGAAATCAACGACGACAGTGAAAAGATTAAACAACTAGACTCTACGCTGCAAGATGTTGAGGATAATTTCACAGACAAACCGACTGAATATCAAAGATTATATTAGTTGACGCATCACGGTCCCCTTTGTTCCCCGGATGCACCAAATTTACAAAGTTGACATCCGTGCTACACTTGTTCAATCTGAAAGCAAGATTTGGCTGGAGTGATAAGAGTTTTACGGCAATACTAGAACTATTCCACGACATGCTTCCAGATGATAACACTCTTCCTACTTCCACTTATGATGCCAAAAAGTTGATGTGTCCTATGGGTGTGGAGTTCGAAAAGATACACGCATGTCCAAACAGTTGTTTATTATACAGAGGAGAGAATAAACAGAAGGATGACCAATCATCCAATTCTAAGAAAAAAAAGTCCTCCAGCAAAAGTCATTTGGTATTTACCCATAATACCAAGGTTCAAACGTCTGTTTGCAAATGTCAGGGATGCCCAAAATTTAAGATGGCACGTAGAAGGAATAAAAAATGATGATAAGCTGAGACATCCAGTTGATTCACCACAGTGGAGGACTATCAATAGAAGATTTGGAGATTTTGCTAGTGATAATCGAAATTTGAGACTCGGGGCGGATCCAGAAATCTTGTTTATGGGGGGCTAAAAAATGTTTTGACACCCAGAAATTGTTTAGGGGGGGCTAAACAAGTTTTTGACACTAATTTTCTTTAAAACTTTATATTATGTTGTATTTTTAAAAAATTTATAAGAGTAATTTGACAAATTTTCAAAATTTGCGGGGGGGGGGGGGGGGGGGGGGGGGGGGGCTAGAGCCCCCCTAGCCCCCTCTCTCTGTCCGCCCCAGGGGCTATGTACAGATGGGATGAATCCGTATGGTACTCTAAGTAGTCAACACAGCACTTGGCCTGTTCTATTGGTGATTTACAATCTTCCTTCTGGTCCTAAACAACCTGGACATAATATCGATGTATACCTTGCACCGCTGATTGATGATTTGAAATTGTTATGGGAATCTTGAAGGGAAGGATGAAGAATAGATATCGACCTGAAGGGAGTATTATAGAAGGGACAATAACCGTAGAAGTGACAGAATTTTGTACTGAATACTTAAAGGGTGCAGTAGCTATTGGACTGCCACAACCGAGACACACAGGAGGGACAGAAGGTTAAGGTGTTATTGGGAAAAAAATCGTGGCAATTGATTCATCCTCAATGGAGTTTGCACATTTGTTCGTTTTACATCACCTTGAGATTATTGAGCCATTTTTTTAGAAACACATGATTGTACTAAGAGGTCAATATCTTGGGAGGAATGTTGTTTGGTTGACAAAAGAGCAAAACAAGACCTTTTGTTCATGGTTTAAAGACCATGTCATGAAACTTGCATCACTAGCGCCTGATAATGTAGGTGAAGAGCGTCGTTGGTTAGCTTTGGGACCTGGTTCAACTGCTGTATCATACGATGGGTATGACATCAATGGGTTCACCTATTGGACAAAGCGACAACATGATAGATATGTAAACCAGAATATCGGGGTGAAAGTAGAAGCGGCCACAACTGAGTATACCAGAGGTGATCCAGCTTCAGCGATTTCAACCTCGAGGTTGTATTATGGATTCATTGAAGATATTTGGGAACTTGATTATCAGTTTCAAAAGTTTTTTATTGTCAAATGCAAATGGGTGGATAATAGACACGGTTATCGGGTTCATAATGGGTTTAATTTGGTTGATTTATCACGTCTTGGGCATATACAAGATCCGTTCATATTTCCCAAGGACTGTGAACAAGTATTTTACATAGAAGATCCCATCGATTCCAGATGGTCAGTTGTTTTACCAGGGAAAAGATATGTGAACACATATGTTGATCAAGATGTTGATGACGATGAATTACAGTTCGATGAGACACCACCCTTTTCTAACAGTATTCCTGTCATAGACATTGTTGATATTCCAGACAATGTAGTGTATACTAGGTCTGATCACGATGAGGGTTTATAGGTTGAAAACCATAAATGATGTGTTTGTTTGTTAGGTAATTAAACAATAATTTTTTATGATATCTTATTATATATTTTTTACATTATTTGTTGTGTTGTTATTAATATCATATTGTTTATCTGTGCAGACAGTTAAATGGATGATATGGATGACCCGATCGGCGAGATTCTGAGTGAGGCATCCTGACCAAAGAAGAAGCAAACACGTGGAGGGAAGGGCCGCAAGTCACGGGCCCGAACTAATGAGGGGGGTCATGGCTTAGACAAGATTAGAGTGTCTGATGTGCCAGCTGAGGACACACAGGCTGGACCTTCTGGATCAAAGATCCCACTGACCAGGACTGTAAAACCTCGAGGTCCTATAAAAGCTCTCAAGTAAAAAAAGATTGAGTCAAAGCCGCTACAGTTTAATGAGTACCTACAGCCGACTGGGGAATGGGCTGGAGACTTCACTACGGAGCTGGGCATCATAGTGCGAGAGTATTGCGATATCAATCTCTCCTGGCCTCAGGTTGATGAAGGACTGAAGAACCAGATGTTTGAGATCGTACAGGTAAATAAACAATAGTTGAAGTATTTATTGATACGACTTATAAGTATGCATAACTAACATCCGTTTCATTTATGGTAAAATGCAGAAACGATATCGAATACCTGCAGAAAGCGAGTACTACACCATGGTCAAAGTGATGCGCAAGAAATTTTCAGATCATAAGCACGATCTTGTCAAATGGTTCATCACCAAGAAGCTTAAGAGGCCTGACGGCGACACATGCCAGCCTTGGGAGATCTACACACCAATAACCTAAGAGAAGTGGCAGCAGTTTTATGATAAGAAGATGGAGACGAAGGTACATACTAACTCTTAAATAATTAAGTATTGTATATATATATATATGTTTACATGATAATAGGAGTATCGTGACGCCCAGTCAGCGAATGCGAAGAAGAATGAATATCATCACGTGTTGGGTGCCAATGGGGTTAATAGAAGAGTTCCTGAGTGGGTGGCAGAAGGGGAGCTGCCATTTGATATGAGCACTCTGGATGACCACCAAAAATGGGGTACGTTTTGGATGCTTTCATGCACTAAGAAAGACCTAAAAACTAGAGAGCGTCTGTATCCCTTTGAGAAAACGAAGGAAATTGTTGATAAGATGGTAGGTACTTTTGTTTACTCTTAAATTTTTTTACAAATTTAGTGTTACAATCCTATAATTTATTAAAAATCCTCTATGCATTTACTTCTAAAGGGTGAGCTGAATGAGCAAGTAATCCAAGGGAATTGGGCGCCTGATCGACATGATGACCAGCTGTCTCGGGTGCTTGGAAAGAAAGATCATTCAGGCCGAGCAGTGGGGTTAGGGGGGGTTAACATAGGAATAAGAAAAGTATTTGGAAACCCTGGGTCGAGGAAAGGGAGTAGTCAGGAGAAGATGATCTCTTATGAGGAGCATTTACGTGTCCTCGGTAACATGAAAGAGCAGTGGAAGAAGGAGATCATGGATGAATTACGTCAGGGCAGTGGTGCACCCTAGCCATATGCTCCTGCTTCTGAGCCTTCTTACCCTAGTTATAATAATAATCCTCCCTCAGACGGTGCTACTCCTGCTGGACTACACACAAGCACCGAGTCCAATGATCCGTATCCTTACGCGAATGTAAAGGTAAATTTTTATATCTTTAACTGTTTTATTACGTGTCATATCTTTTATTACATATTTATCAGTTCAATCTTCTACTAATCTGATTCAATTGTAGTATCCGATAAACTGCAATCTCCTGCTCCCGTACGACAATCAAAATATATGTGTCGCAGAAGGAAGAGTGTACTCATCAGGCCCCAATGATATGATCCATGGCATGCAATTACGGCCGTATCACGGGAGAGTCTCTGTGGCCGAACCAATTTATCAGTGTCCTGATCTAGAGGTCCCTGTACCTATGGAGGAGTACAACACGGTTCGGTCTGCAAAGGGTGTATTTCTTCAGTGGCCTATTCGTCTGATTCAGAAGTGTATGAAGGTACGCCCAGTACAAACCACTAATATAGTTATTGTTGTAAATTATATGTATATATTATGTGTAGATGTTCAGTTCATGATTAGTAATGTATGTCGATTGCAAATAGGCATTAAAAGAGAAATTTGTGTCTCCTGTCAAAAAGAAGCAAAAGATTACATCTTCTGAATACAGAGCATCCACAAATGTTGTTCATAAAGAAAAATTGGTGGATGATTCCATATATGCACGCTTGGGGCCAAGCATGAAATTGTTGCATGATATAATTCGTGACTTCCCAGCTGGTAGATCTTCTATCCTACTCAGCTTTGAACCTGACCTCCTTCACTACGAAGATGTTTTAGAAGTCGAGTTGTGAACGACCGACTTGAAGGACATTCTGAAATCTGATTGGGTGCATATCACAGTGGTGCACTCATTCATTCTGTATGTATTAGTCTTTTTTTGTAATTAAGTTATAAATTGATGCCCTGAAACAATGTTAATTATTATATCTTTTACTTTATGAACAGGTTTTTGCATGACAAAATGCAAACCTTTTAACTTACCAAGTATGGATTTCTATGTCCTGAAAGAACGTCGTACACTACTTTGGAGTGTGATGCAGGCAATTGTAAGACCTACTTGCAGCGTGTGATGAGTAACAACATCAAAGCAAAAAAGAAATATCTCCTGCTACCCTATCATCAAAGGTAATAACTTTTGTTTATCATTTTTATTCCAATAATTGTTGTAGTTGTTGATTTTGACATTATAATGACATGTTAGTGTTTTGGTATTCCATAGTGCTCATTGGATCCTACTGGTGTTGTGTTTGGATCGTGCACGTATACTATATCTTGTCCGCTTCGGAACTCAGTACCAAATAACATCAAGATAAAGCCACACCTTAGCGTGTAAGTACATTATTGAACCACTTCTTTATGTATTTCAACTCTTTTAATTTAATTTTGTTGTGCATGGATATCCTATTTTTATTAATTTATTTATGATTTGTGCAGTGTATATCAAAGTGTTATGATGTCAAAGCTTGGTGTAAGGATAAAAGGTGCTATCCCCTGGACTGCAGTGAAGGTACATGCATCACTTACTTGTTGATTATTGATAGAACAAATGTCTTATGTTATTAATCTTCTTTTTTTCCGTGTTTAAGTGTCCACGTCAACCTGGGGGTTCCGAGTGTGGGTATTATGTCACGAGGTATATGCATGACATAGTCACCCTTTTTTGTCATATGAAAGATCCGTTAGAACAAGTATGTCGACGTTATATATTTTCTAATTTCTAATATTGTATTTGTTTAGTGATTAACTAATTATTTTGTCTTGTCTTGTTTTTCAAAGGTTTTCCCTAGTGTTGGAGAATACGACAGACAAACGATCAATGGTGTGTTGGAGGATTGGGCGGAGTTCGTTTGCATGAATTTGGTTTGATTTTCACTTTGTTTTTTGGAATTGTTATTTAGAACATTGTTTAGAATTTCATGGCTAGTTAGATTGTGAAAGATGACCGGTTTGAGTACAATAGTGAATATCTTGGTAGTTTTATATGTATATGGTCATATGTGACCATTTGACATGTGTTGTATGGTCATTTGTGACCATGTGAAATGTGTTGTATGGTCATTTGTGACCATCTTATCACTATTTTGATTTTTTTGACAATTCGCTTACAAAAAGTGGTTGACATCCTCTACAATGTGATGTAAAGAGATGTGTGGATATATCTGGATGTTGTTTTGATATATTTTACAGGTTTGTTGACATATGTGGGATTGTAAACAAAAATGAAAAAAACCAAAAAAAAATGGCAATTTTCGGCGGTTCCTAGTAAGAACCACCGAAAATGTCCATTATTTTCGGCGGTGTTCTCCTTAGAACCGCCGAAAATGTCCAATTTTTTTACCTGCGAAAGCTGTTGTTTTCGGCGGTCTTCTCCTTAGGAACCGCCGAAAATGAGGTAAGATCCTTTTTCGGCGGTGGCATTTTTGGCGGTTTTAAACCACCGAAAATGACCTAAAAGAACCTCCGAAAATGCTTCATTTTCTACTAGTGAGTTTTAGTTTAAAAAATCCAATTATTTGTTGTTGCAAGGTTCGATGAAATAACTAAGTGAAAAATCATCTAGTTTTTTGCACTTCTTTTAATTATATAGTTAGGGTAGCTTATTTTTGGGTTAGAATTAAATTGCTTATGTTGGTGCTAAACTATAGTTGGGTGAGATATAAAGAAGTACCCATTAATCCATCAAGACGTGCATGCAAATGCAAACTGTACTACGGAAATCTTTTGGTTTTAGGTCGGATAATTCTTATACTTGTTTTGTGTTTCAATATAGTATGAAGCGTGACTGGATGTATGATGATTGAGGGGATCACTTTAACAAGATGCTAAAGAGTTTTGCAAAGCGGCAGTGTAACACAAATGCAAGACAAAGACGGTCAAAATTTCATGTCCTTGTGTTGACTGTGGTGTTGTAAGGAATTTTTCAGGCGTCGAAGAAATAGAATTCCATCTAAAGAGTTGTGGTTTCATGCCACATTATAGAAGATGGAATTTTCATGGAGAAACTGTCGAAGATAATACGTGTCCTCGTCAAGTCATGCTCGGTATCATTAAAGAACCGGCCACACATTTCATATTGTTAGCTGATAAGTGTGAAATATATCTACTTTTAGGGCTATAATTCTTCCTATTTTGACAGCAATTCATGTCATATTTCTCATTTATCGTATATTTTCCTTTTATTTATGTTTTGATGTGAACTGATACATTTTATGTGTCTAATAGAGTGAAAAGTCTAGAAAATACATAGAATTTCTCATGAGGATTCTAACGCAACAAACGGGAAGCGAAGCGGAGCTAAAACAATGAATATAGGCTCTGTTGAAGTGGTGTCCAAAACGTGTGTCGATTTATATCACATAATTGACTCATTATATAATAACGATGAAATCACTATTAGATAATGGTTGAATAATCATATTGATCATTACCACATGTCATGGCTGCATAACAAAAGCAAAATGATGATTCAAATATAATAATCATCATTTGCTAATCAACAGCACACTCACGACAACAATGAAACACGGCAATTGATTTCATAATATTATTCACGATCACATATGCACTCATTACAGTCTATTAACGTGATCTCATGCATTAACAACACTCACTTGACGTGGATTTATCTCTCACAACACATGATTATTGGAATATCAAATTCCACACGCCGCGTTTGTAGAGATAAAAAAAGTTGCTATAAACGAAAAACTAGGGCTACAGAACTAGGGGAATTCATGCCACATTCTCCGCCGCGCTCCAACGGAGTGGCTTAGGATTAATGTAGAGATACATGGCGACAGAATGCAGAGCGGGGATCATCTTAACAGAGTTTCTTCTTCATTTTTATCTAATTTGTCAATGTGTTCATCGCTTGTTGTTTTTGTTATTTTTAGCATCATGTTAGTGTAGTTAGACTAGCTCGCCGGATTGGGGTAGGATACCGGATCTTTATATTTATTTGATTTTGTAATCTTTTCACTAATTCATTTATGCAATAGTTTAATTCTTGTTATTCAACTGCTTTAATTCTTTGATCAATTATTAAAGCAATCATTTTAATTTTCTAATCAACACGCGAGAGTTGAGATAGTTAACCAGACATAGAAAGTTAAACCTGATTAGCGCCTAGAAGTGTGATCCTGCCTATAGGTTAATCGGTCTTCAATAGAAACTGTTCTTTATGCGATTGGTTGCGTCCAGATTAGAGCATTAGTCAGTTGCCAGTTCTAGTAACTGGTTAGGATTCGTTAGACTTAACCGTTGACGAATTATTTATAGTTTATGAGTTTATTGCAAAATTAAGAAAGAGTTTACTAATAGATTAGAAAGTGAAGGTTTGGAAAACAATCCGGGGTGCATCCGTAAATTGAGAGTTTTAATCTCTATTTATTTTTTATTTTATTTTATTTGTTTTATTATCTTATTGTTTGTTCATTAAGTCCGTAATTTAGTTAAATTGAGAAAACCCTAAAAAGTGATAGTTACCTATTTTCTTAGTTTAGTTTCTCAGTTAGTTAATAAAATGTCAATTCATTGAACGATGTCCCTGAGATCGACAACCCCCACTCAATTCACTATTTCGTAAAACGATAGATACACTGCATAGATAGAGATAATCACATATTTCTACTATAAGTTTTTGGTGTCATTACCGGGGACCTCCAACACGATTAATTGACATTTTTATTTATTGGATTGAGATTTTATTCTAGTTTTTCTTGTTTAATTTTCATATATATTTTTTTCAATTTGGTTTTGTTGATTTTTACTTTGAGTTGACTTTTGACTAGTGAATATAGGTTTACGATTACATATTTTGCTTTACATATCTACATTTTGCTTTCCATTTTTTTTACATTTTTGTTTTTATTTAAATTAGGGTAGATTCTTATTTTGTCTAATTTCCGTTTTTGACTTTTACGTTTTTACTTTTCGTCGTACTTAATTGTATTAATTTGTTGAACTTAATTTTCGTTTTTGACTTTTACGTTTTTACTTTTCTTCTTTTTATTTTAGATTATTTTTATTTCGTTCAACCAATTTGATTTTGGTTTGTGCGTTAGTTTTTTTTTCCTTTTTTCTTTTTTTTTTTTTTAGTTTTGTTTATTTTTCTTTTTTTTTTATACTTTTGTTTTCATCTTTATTTATTTATTATTTATTTTTTGTTTTGCTAGGCTGATTAGTGAGGATGGAGAGCGCAAGGATGAGGTGAGAAGATTGTTGATTGAAATGGAATGGACGCGTATGCAAGAGAAGATATCCTCTTATCAAAGGTTGGTCAAGGATTATCAACCACCTCTACATTCCAATCGAGAACTGTATTGGTGGAAAGTTGAGCAGGCTAATACGCAGTACAAAGAAGATCAGTTGGGTTATTACTACTTCAATCAGAACTAACAGCAATCTACACAGGGGCCAGATGAATTCCTCCCAAGTCAGGCCTTGCCGCTAGAAGAGATTCCAGTGGTGACTCTAAGGAGTGAAGATCGATTCGAGCCAAATACTTTTGAGGCTACGAATTCGGATGAAGAGAGGAGAAATTTATCAGGAAGTTGTTATTTGAAGAAGAGTTCAAGCAAATATTTAGAAATTTGTGTTCACCTCCCTCTCCATCCCCAACACAAGAGGAGCAACTAGAATGTGAAGATATTTTGTCTGTACCTATCTACGAGCCGGTATAAGCGCCAGTCACGATTGAATTCATTAAAGATGATGAAATTACAGCTTCTACTGTGATTGTCTGCCAGAACAAATTTTTCATTGAGCCTCACCAACCGGAAGAGGAAGCTTATATCCTTGAATCTGAGGAGGATGTTTACGTCCTCGAATTCGAGGAAGAAAGACCATCATCACTTGATTTCCTATTAGAAATACGTTATTGGCAATACCTCCTCAAACATCAGGTTTTGTGGAGTATCTATTTTCCTATTTTATTTATTGAGGTAACGTTTTGCTTTGATCCAGGTAGACTAGTTATGATTGCTGGTCACTTCTTTTACTCGTTGACGCCAACGTCTACTTTTAATTTGGATCCGGGCTAACGAAGCGGGAGTCTAGCCAAAGACTATTATGACGGGCAGCTTACTGGGAGGCAACTCAATGCTTAAATTTATGTTTTGTTTTTGTTTTTATTTTTTGGTTATTTTGTTATATTTTTTTCTTTTATTTAGAAGTGGCAATGGTTCATGTGCTTTTAGTGCAACGCTTTCATCAATTTTATGGTAGTTGTGAGTGTGTGCAGGTGAAATTCTTTTATGATGTTTGATGTTCTCCAAGGCTGGACACTTGCTGAGACGCAAGTGTGAGGAACGTTACTACCCCAATGTTTGAACTTAAGTTCCTCAATATATGATATCAAGGGAGTTTCAGTTTCCTTTATTTTTATTGTGTGTGCTCAGCCTATGATGATTTATAATGCTTAATGCTTATTTTTATATCAGTCCATGATTGTCCTGAATGAAATTCTTCATGAGTCTGGCATATTTTGAAAGGTCTTTTCTTGATTTTTATTTTTGAACAATGAGGACATTGCTCCTTTTAAGTGTGAAGAAGTAGACACCTTTCCCTGAAAATATGCCAGTTGCGCTTGAATGCCAAAATTATTCATGTTTGTCCTATTGCTTTGAAAGAATTGTTTCCTTTCAGTGCCAATAAATGTTGAATCTCTTGGTGAAAATTTTTGTTGAGGTTTTTGAAAACGGGTTTGATGACCACCTCAAGAATCTTTCCGCTTTAGGTTGTTCGTATGTATAGTTTTATTCAAATTATTTTTGTTTTCATTGAAATTTGGTGGATTAGCTGATTATGAAAACTGAATTGTGACGTGAAAGTTTGAAATGAAAGGATAAGGCAAGGTACTCCGCTGATCAGAAATCTTCATAACAAAAGCAGGCCTCGTCTATCCGGTTATTAAGTCCTAGGGGTGCCTTAACACCTATCTACCTTAGGTCTCGAGATCTAGGATAGTTGGCCCAACACCGTTACAGGGATAGAGAGAAAATTCTGGGTTACGGAATAACTCTGCACTTCGCAATTATTCGTTTGTTTTGTGTATATTTCTTGATGGAGAATGTTTTTGCATGCGAAAAAGCTAATTGCAGTTTAATTTTTGTTGTTGATCATGAGTACGTGGTGTTGAAAGATATCACGGAATAAGGTGTTACTTCACACCCCTTGTCATCCAAAGGTTAGAGGAAAGAAATGGTGGAAGATCCCGAGCTATTCTATGTTCAGTTTTAATAATATAACTTCTCCATGCTTTTAACTCTACTCTTTTTCACTGATTGTGAAAACCTACAGCAAATTGCAAAACTATTCTTTTGATTGTCATTTGCTTGCTTTCCTTCGGTAGTTGTTTGTTCCTAAGTTTCAATACTACGGTGCTTAAAAGTAGACATATTCTTTATTTGCTTGAGGACAAGCAAAAACTAAGTGTGAGTAATTTTGATAAGTGTGAAATATATCTACTTTAAGAGCTATAATTCTTCTTATTTTGACAACAATTCATGCCATATTTCTCACTTATCATATGTGTTTCCTTTTATTTATATTTTGATGTGAACTGATACATTTTATGTGTCTAATGCAGTGACACTAGTAGAAAAAGAGGCATTTTTGGCACCACATTTTCGGCGGTTTTTGTAGAAACCACCGAAAATAAGTAACTTAGAACAACATATTCGGCAGTTTTTTGAAAAACCGGTGAAAATAGGTCATTTTCGGCGGTTCCTATGTAACAACCGCAGAAAATGTTCAGTTATTTTTAGCGGTTCTTTCTTCTAAACCGCAGAAAATCTTCAATTAAAAAACCGACGGGGCATTTTTGGTGGTTCCTTGTCTTACAACCGCCGAAAAAAGTCCATTCTAAATAACCCCGACCCTGACAATTGGTCAGTTGCCATTCTCCTCTCTTCTTCAATTTAACATAAACGTTGTCGACCCCAAATCGTCGCCATCGTCGCCTCCCTTTTTCAGCCACTTTTCCACCGTGACCGACCGCCTGCGCCTGCACCACCGTCGCCTCCCCCTGGCGGCCAATATCCCCCACGTCTAGCTCTGCACCACTCAAAATTAGGTTAGTTTTTTCTACGAATTTGAACTTTCGAATTCTTGTTAAATTGAGCCTTAATTTGTTGTTTAAGTGTAATTGTTGATTGATTTATGTCATCTGGAGTGTAGTAGATTGATTGGTTTGATTGGAAATTCTATATGTGGTTTATTTTACAAAATAATGTCTATACCCGCAAGGTGTTCGATGAAATGGCTGAACCATTATCAGTGACTTTTTTGTGCTTTCTTACCATTGTTTGTGTGAATTGTTGATAAGTAAATGTCCTTGATGAATTGTCGTATGATTTAACATTAAAAATGTTGACTAATAGTTTACTTGATTTTACAATAAGTTGTGATATTGATTAAATATTGACAATAAATTAGATACTACACAAGTCACCCGTGTAGCTACTCGCGACATTCATCCTCACTTCTAACAAGTCACCGGTGTAGCGACCTGACAAGAGTCTAAAAAGGGGGAAAACACGTGAGTTGAGGGTTGTTTTTGTTGATAATTATGATTTTTTACGTAACTACAGCTATTATACTCTCTTCTAACTTATATGGCTCTTTACAGTTACACCCTTTGACACCACGTTTGTCGCTGTTCTTCCACCCTATTACCTCCCTTTGAGTTCCACCTGCTCATCTCATCCTTCCGTTCAACCTTGTACGTGGTATACATATACCAAAGACATGTTAGCTTTATTTTCAATTAACCTCAATCAATTACCATTTATCCTAATTGTTTGTGTAATTAGTTTATTTTTTATGTAATAGTTAGTTGAGTAAGTATACATACATAGTATAACAAAATAAGATAAGCAACTGTATAAGTATTATATATAGATATAGATATGTTTTTATATATATATATATTATGTAATAGTTAGTTGAGTAAGTATACATACATAGTATAACAAAATAAGATAACCAACTATAAATAATGTCGGAATATTGATGATGTCTTATTATGTATTTATTACATTATTTGTTGTGATGTTATTGATATTGTATTGTTTATCTTTGCAGACAGTTAAATGGATGATATGGATGACCCGATCGGCGAGTTTCTGATAGAAGCATCCAGACCAAAGAAGAAGAAGAAAACACATGAAGGAAAAGGCCGCAAGTCATAGGCTTGAGCTGATGAGGGGGGTAATAGCCTGGATGAGATTACGGCAGCCTCTGTGCCAGATGAGGACACAAAGGCTGGACCTTCTGGATCACAAATCCAGCTTATTAAGAACATAAAACTACGAGGTCCTACGAAAGCTCTCGGGGCAAAAAAGATTGAGTCAAAGCCGTTGCAGTTTAATGCGTATCTACAGCCGACTGGGGAATAAGCTGTCGACTTCACTACGGAGCTAGGCATTATTGCGCGAGCGTATTGTGATATCACTCTCACCTGGCCTCAGATCGACGAAGGACTGAAGAAACATATGTTTGAGATCATACCGGTAAATAAGCAATTGATAAAGTATTATTTTTATACAGTTTGTAGGTATCCGTAACTAACATTTGTTTCATTTATGGTAATATGCAGAAACGATATCAAATACCTGTAGAAAGTGAGTACTACACCATGGTCAAAGTGATGATGCGCAAGAAAATTTTAGATCATAAGGATGATCTGGTTAAGTGGTATATCACCAAAAAGCTTAAGTGACCGGACGGTGAAACACACCAGCCTTGGGAGATCTACACACCAATAACCCAAGAGAAGTGGCAGGAGTTCTATGTTAAGAATATGAAGATGAAGGTACGTACTAACTTTTAAATAATTAATTATTATATAAATATATATTTATGTGGTATATATGCTTACATATGTATATTTTTGGTCATCTTAATTGTATGTTTATTTGATAACATGAGTATCACGATGCCCAATCCGCGAATGTGAAAAAGAATGAATATCATCACGTGTTGGGTGTCAAAGGGGTTAATAGAAGAGTGCCTGAATGGGTGACAGAAGGAGAGTTGTCATCGGATATGAGTACTCTGGATGAAAAGTCTAGGAAATGCATAGACTTTCTCATGAGGATTCTAACGCAACAAACAGGGAGCGAAACTAAACTAAAACAAAGAATATAGGCTCTCTTTAAGTTGTGTCCAAAACATGTGTCAATTTATATCACACATAATTAACTCATTATATAATAGTGATTGACTCATTATTAGATAATGGTTGAATAATCATATTCATCATTACCACATGTCACGGCTGCATGACAAAAGCAAAATGATGATTCAAATATAATAATCATCATTTGCTAATCCACAACACACTCACGACAACAATGAAACACGGCAATTGATTGCATAATATTATTCACGATCACATATGCACTCATTACAGTCCATTAATGTGATCTCATGCATTAACAACACTCACTTGACGTGGACTTATCTCTCACAACACATGATTATTGGAATATCAAACTCCACACGCCACTTTTGTAGAGATAAAAAAAGTTGCTATAAACGAAAAACTAGGGCTACAGAACTAGGGGAATTCATGCCACATTCTCCGCCCTCATTTCCATACACACAACTCCACAATTGTTAGCACTTCACACTTCTGACAGAGGATTAATGCAGAGATACATGACGACGGAAAGCGGAGAGGGGATCTTCTTAACAGAGTTTCTTCTTCCCTTTTTATCTAATTGTCAATATGTTCATCTTTTATTATTTTTGTTACTTTTAGCATCATGTTAGCGTAGTTAGACTAGCTCCCGGATTGGGGTACCAGACCGGATCTTTATATTTATTTTTATAATCTTTTCACTAATTCATTTATGCAATAATTTAATTCTTGTTCTTCAAATGCTTTAATTCTCCGATCAATTATTAAAGCAATCATTGTAGTTTTATAATCAACATGCGAGAGATGAGATAGTTAACCAGACATTGGAAGTTAAACCTGATTAACGACTAGAAGGGGGATCCCGCCTATAGGTTAATCGGTCTCCAATAGAAACTGTTCTTTATGCGATTGGTTGTGTCAAGATTAGAGCATTAGTCTGCTGCTAGTTCTAGTAACTGGTTAGGATTCGTTAGATTTAGCCGTTGACGAATTATATAGTTTCTAAGTTTATTACAGAATTAGGGAAGAGTTTACAAATAGATTAGAAAGTGAAGGTTTGCATAACAATCTGGGGTGCTTCCTTAAATTTAGAGTTTTAATCTTATTTATTTGTTTAGTTTATTTTATTTGTTTTATTATTTTATTGTTTGTTCATTAAGTCCGTAGTTTAGTTAAATTGAGAAAACCCTAAAAAAGTGACATTCACTTGTTTTCTTAGTTTAGTTTCTTGTTAGTTGATAAAATGTCAATTTATTGAACGAGGTCCTTGAGATTGAAAACCCCCACTCAATTCACTATTCCACAAAACGATAGGTACACTGCCTAGATAGAGATAGTCAGATATTTCTGCTACATTAGCGAGTCAGAACTCCCAAATAATTCAGGAGTCAATGACAGTGAGACTTATCATGATGAACAAATACACGAGATGCTTGACAATGTTGAAGAAAAGTTCTGCAATAGGCCAGATGAGTATCAAAGGTTGTTGGATAAGTCAAAGACAACCTGCACCCAACGTGCATTAAGTACACAAAAATTAGTGATTGTACTAAATTTGTTCAACCTAAAGGGGAAATATGGATGGAGTGACAAGAGTTTAACGGCACTTCTCAAGCTGCTTCATAATATGCTTCCCGATGGGAATGGTCTACCTACCACCACCTACAAGGCAAAGAATTGGATGTTTCCAATGGGAATTGAGTACATTCATGCATGTTCAAACAATTGTGTGTTGTATAAGGGTGATTACGAACATCTAGTTAAGTGTCTATGATGTTTGTTATCCCGATAGAAGCACAAGGATGGTGAATCCTCCTCTGTTCAGAAGAAAAGTTCTCCGGCTAAACTCTTATAGTATTTATCGATCATACCTAGATTCAAACATTTGTTCGTCAATCCAAAAGATGCAAAGAACTTATTACAACACGCACAGGGTAGAAAAAAGTGATGAGAAACTTAGATACCCAGAAGATGGACCTTAGTGGAGGAACATCATCAGACAGTTCAAAAATCATTTCAGGGATGATGATAGGACTCCGAGGCTTCGATTATGTATTGATGGGATGAACCCCTACGGCACGTTGAGTAGTCAACACAGCACTTGGCCGGTTTTGCTAGTGATCTACAATTTACCCTTTTGGTTGTCTATGAAACGAAATTACATAATGTTATCACTCATGATATCTGATCCCAAGTAGCAAGGTCATAAGATTAATGTATGTCTCACTCCACTGATTGATGATTTGAAGTTATTGTGGAATGAGGAGACCGTGGTGTATGATGCTTAAGCTAGAGAAATTTCACCCTTAAGATGTTATTTTGTACTATCAACAACTTCCCTTCATACGGGAACTCGTCTGGATACACGGTGAAATGAACCTTTACATTACCGGTATGGGAGGATAACACATGTCCGAACCATTTAAAAAAACTATGGTAAAAACGTCTATGCATGTCATCAATGAATTCTACCAAAAGATCACCCTCATCGAAAGAGGAGAAATTTGTTCAATGGTAAGGCCGAGGCTGGTATGGCCCGTCTACCTTTGAACTTTGAGGAAGTGCATTCAAAGGTTAAGGGCATTGCAATTGTTTTTGGAAACACATCGAAGCTGGCAAAGAACATTTGGAAAAAGTGTTCTACCTTTTGGGAGCTACCGTATTTGTGTCATCTGCCCGTGAGACACTGTTTAGATATCATGCACTTCATGAAGAATGTCGGTGAGGCGGTGAGTAGGACTTTGCTCAACATACCCGACAAAACAAAAGACGGATTGAAAGTGAGAAAAGGCATGCAGGCCATGGGTATACGAGCAGAGATACACCCATAAAAGAATGAAAAATGAATATACCTACCTCGTGCATGCTATACCCTTTCAAACAATGAAAAATACAGCTTCTGCAAATTTTTGCACTCGGTAAAAATACCACCTAGGTACTCTTCAAACTTAAAGAACATAGTGTCGATGAAGGATTTGAAGCTGTTAGGCATGAAGTCTCACGATTATCGATATTAATGTTACATCTTCTTCTAGTTACAATCCGAGGGATATAATGTCAGAAATGCATTGACCCGATTATGTTTCTTCTCAACGTTGTTCGCTGCAAGGTAATGACGTAAACTCCCTCGATAATCTACAATGTGAAATTGAGGTCACATTATGTCAACTTGAGAAGTATTTCCCGTCATCGTTCTTTGACATAATGATGTACTTAATTATTCACATTGTTTAAGAGGTCCAATATTGTGGTCCAGTCTATGTTGGGCAAAATACTAATGAAAGTATCTAGCTAACTAATGGGCAGTGAACCCAGTCGTTGTAGTCCAACAAGGTTGTATCCAAAGGGACTTCGTAACTATCTAGCCAATTATAAGATTAGTCGATGTGCATAACTATATACAAAAGTGCATAAATGTGAAATGAGGGTTTTGAGGTTTTTGGTTTGATTAAGGGAAAATAAAGGAAAACAATAAAAATAAACTAACTAAACTATGATAGCTGTAGCTCGGGATGGATCTTTGCACCCATGACCCTTTTACTACCGATTGTCAACTCTTGAACTCGTAGCTGAACAACGGGAACTCTTGTTTAACTAGTGACCAAACCTTGATCTACTAGTCCTAGCCAAATATGGAAAAAATAGATAATGACCCTCTAAACCCAAGATGAGCCAAATCTTACTTAGTTAATTTCAACCTTCACAACCAGTTAGGGTTAACCTTACCAAGCAACATTAAGCACAAGTTCCCACAAGTTACAATGAAATCTATCTGAGAACCACTAATGATAAATTACATTGATTTAGCCTTCACGGTTTAGGTCACTATCTCAGAAATCTCGCTGATAGAATCCCACATTAGTGCTAAACTAATTGACAACCTAGAATGTATCTCACGTTCTAATATTGATAGATTCAAAGCAAACAACCAATTCCAACAAATAGATACCAAATTGAGTAAAACCCTGAAAAATTCTCAAATCATGAGTACCAATTTTAAGAGTCATAAATACCCAATAATCATCTTCATTAAGCACAAAGACTAAAATAAAGCATGAACACAAGTTCAAGATTTAATAGTGGAGTATTAGAGATTTTGGGACAAAATCCCCATCCCAAACTACATGGGAGGTTAAGCCTCCATTAGAGCACAAATAAGAGAAAAGGGAGAAGAAATAGCCATGGAAGGTTGAAGAAAAGCTTCAATGATGAGGGGGCTCTTCCTCTTTCTTCTTCGTTCTGGGTCGTGGCTCCCCTCCTCTCTCACTCACTTCTCTTCTTCTACTTTCAAAAACGCAGATCTGAGCAAATTTCCGTTCCGACCTACCATATGTGGCGGTCATCTCTGGAAGACGGAAGCACGTGTGTGAACTTAACATGACCTATCCACAAGAGCAGTCGAATGGGGCGGTCGCCTTTGGAAGACGGAAGCACATGCGTGAACTTAACCTAACCTACCCACAGGGGTGGTCGGCTAGGGCGGTTCGTAACAGAGATGAAATTCCACTTTAACCTACCCACAGGGCGGTCAGCTGGGGCGGTCCGTAGGCGTAGAGATCTTCGGCCCTCAGAACGAGCATTTCCGGCCTCTAGAACTACCCTGGAACTTCCGACCGACCCTATGGGGCGGTCCCGTGGGGAGGTCAAACCTGTTTTCGCTCTATAATCTTTATTATAGCTCCGATCCGATTACGCCCATGTGTTTGTATCTTCATCTACTTTGTTATAGCTATGTTATTCCTCATGTTTCGGCAATAAATATGTAACACATCAATAAAACACAAGGGTATTGATGAAATGTACTAAATATACCCCTAAAACACCTATAGAGTGGAGAAATGAGCATGGAAAGTGTTGATAAAACATACAAAATACACCCCTAAAACATGCTCATTTGGACACTCATCAGCCTACTTACGATACATGTACCCTTTTGAATGATACATAGGTATTTTGAAGGGTAGAATGAAGAATATATATCAACCATAAGGGAGCATCATTGAAGCGATGGTGATCAAGGAAGTCACAAAGTGGAGATAGCCTTGGGCTCAAAGAACAAACTTGGATTTGTTCAAGGAACGCTGATGAAGCCCAACGACTGCGACGCACGAACCCAAGCTTGGACCCGTTGTGATAATATGGTGTGTTCTTGGATTCTTATGAGTTTGGAGAAGAAGGTTTCAGACACAGTTTTATTTCACTCGCTCGCCACCAAAATATGGGAAGACCTCTATGCCCGATAGGGCCGATACAACCAGGTCGACGACACCTGTGTCTACGATTTGGAGCAACATCTCGCTAACACTTTGCAAGGTAACGGCATAGTGGGAGACTACTTTGTAAAACTGAGAGGCATCTGGGACGAGATTGATGTTATGTCTTCTTTACCAGTTTGCTCTTGCGCGATTGATGGAGCCTTTAAGGAGTATATCAAGAAACAAAGGCTCATCAAATTTTGATGGGTCTCCACGATCGATATAGCGCAGTGAGAGAAAGCATTATTATGATCACTCCTCTGCCATCAATCGAGTAGGCATTTTTTATGCTAATTCAACAAGAACGACAGAAGATCCTAGTAGTTACTCCAGTTATTAATGTTGAGTATCTCGTCGTTTTCTTAGCTAGTCAAGGAAGAAAAGGTTTCGGGCGTGGGCGAGCTGGTGGTGGAAGGCGTGGAGCCACACAATGCTCCTACTGTCATAAGGTCGGGCACACGGAGGAGCGGTGCTATCAAAACATGGATTCCCTCCGGGATTGCGGGTCAATAAGGAGAAGAGACGTCAGGTCAACAACGTTGAAGGACAGGAAGATAATGAGTGCAAAGACCCATACGGTGGAACTCTTATTTCAGAGCAAGTAAACCAGCTCTTGACTTACATCAGCAAGGCGCAGATCATTAGCAAGGAATCAAAGAAGTCTGAATCTAAGTGTGGATATTCATCAGTAAATCTTTCTCTCCTTATAATAACAACTGGACCTATAGTGTTTATAGACTATTTAATGCATCTAATGTTAGTGATTATGAGAAAATGGAATGAATTATAGATAGCGAAGCCTCTTATCATATGTGTGGTAAATTTGCTCTATTTTCTGATGTTACCTTCCTTGAAATGACTCACACGGTGGGCATGTCTGATGGGAATCCCCAACCTATTAAATAGATAAGAAATATTAAATTAAATGATCTTATTGTCATGAAAGATGTATTGTTTATTCTTAGTTTTAGATTTGGTCTTATCTCTGTTAGTAAGTTGTCTTGCCAGATGAATGATAGTTTTGTTTTTGACCATTGCCATTGTATTTATCAGGAATTTGAACAGAAAGAACAAGTGGAGATTGGTCAAGTCTATTGGGGCTTATATGTTCTTGACAAACACTGTGATCGGAGAAACAACAGGTGTTTTGGTTTGGAAACTGATAAAGAAGGCTTTTATGATACTGATCATGAATGTAATAACACCATTGGTTTGTAGCATTGCAGGCTTGGGCATTTGCACAAGGAGAAAATAGCAAAACTAGGCTTAATAAAGGAAAACATGTTGTACAAGACATTTGTTTGTGAGCCATGTAATAAGGCTAAAAGCCATAGGCTTGTTTTTTTTCCAGTTCAATAAAAACTAGTGATACTTTTGAGTTGATACATGTTGATCTTCGAGGCCCCTATAATGTAAAAACACATGATGAGTTCTCCTATTTTCTTACTATTGTTGAGGATAAAAGTCGTGCTACTAGGACTCAATTGTGGAGATTAAAACATGATTCTTTTAGCCTGGTAGTTAATTTCACTAATATGATAGAAACTCAATTTGGCAAGAAGATCAAAATCCTCAGATCTGAAAATGCATATTAGTTAGTAAGTAGTAGGTTAGGGACTGAATATTTTAAGGCTAAAGGCATTAGGCACCAAACAACCTATCCACACATGCCACAACAGAATAGCGTGGCAGAGAGAAAACACATGCACATATTAGAAACTGCTAGAGCCCTTATGTTTCACTCTTCACTCCCCAAGAAATTTTGGGGAGAAAGTATTCTGACCGCTACTTACCTCATAAATAGAATGCCTCTCACTAGTGTCAACAACAAAACCCCATTTGAAACAATACATGGTAGAAACCTAGATTATTCTGTTCTTAAAAGTTTTGGTAGCCTCACTGCTGGAAAAAAAAAAGAATAAACAACGCTCTTTTAAAAACGGTTATATTTGTAAATCGTTTTTTTAGCATATTAAAGAACGATTATAAAGTAAGGCGTTGTATTATGGTTAGGCCGGGCATTTAAAAAAATACTTACTTAAGAAGCGTTCTTTATTGTATCGCGCCCATAGACAAAAAAACGCTTGGGCAATAAGCGTTCTTTATATGAAACATATAAAGAACGCTTTATATAGAAAGCGTTTTTTATGTCTCTGGGATGCTCCGCATAAAGAACACTTCGTTTAATAAGTGTTCTTTATGTTTTACTCTCAGCATAAAAAAAACGCTTCTTAAGTGAATGTTCCTTATGTTGCCTGAATAGTACACCCACTTTCCCGAAAAAATTAATCTCTCCCGCGCTCACTGTACTTTTATACAACGTAAACCCTCTAGCTACCTCTCTCTCTCTCGACTGAGCTCACGAATACGTACCCCAGTACCGTCGGCAAGCTACTGCCATCGCCACCCTTCCGTCGCCGGCCGCCACTCCCCCCGTCGCCCTTCCGTGCCGTCGCCCGTCCGTGCCGCCGCCGCTTTCCGGCCGTCTCTCTCTCCTGCCTTGATGATACGCGTTGGCTCCCGATATTGCGCGCATGCATCTTTCTTCTCTGATCCATCCAAATAGTTGCATGTCTGTCGCCCTCTCTTTCGGTAATTTCATCAAAATCTGTGAAACAGGAACATATATATATATATGTCTGCTCTTTTCTTATTAATTTTGCAACCCGTGATCGAACTACAGGAATTAACATACATATGCCCGTCGCCACTACGATATATTATTAATTGATTCATCTGCAGTAATTTTACAACCCAACTGGCGTAATCGATCCATGCTCCATCGCCTCTTTTTCCTGATTCTGCTGGAGGTAATTTTGCTAACCAAATTAACTGATCGATCATAACATATAAAACATGCTGTGTTGGGATTAATCACGTGATCATAAAATATTAGGATTAATTGTTTGGGGATAATAATTAATTTTGCAAACCAATTAAACTGTCGCCTGAGCTGATGATTTTTTGGTATATACTTGCTGGTTGTGTCCAAATGGACCTGAGATTAAGTGTGTATTAGGCGAAAATATGATGTGTTTGGGCATACAAATATATATTAGCCACGTACCATAAATTTTGCAAAACCATGCAAACTGTCGCATGAACATACATGCTCTGTTGAGATTAATGTGTTTATTAGGATTAAGGTGTAGGATTAATTTTGCAAACCAAACTGTCGCCTCTTGTACATGCTCTATATATTGTGAGAAACCCTGTATTTTAGGGGGGATACTGTCGGATTTTGCAGAAAATTTTGTCAAACTATTGAATTATTGGATTCGTAATGTAATTATTGTTGTGTACAAACTATCTCGTGTAGGCATTGTTAGTACGTACTTTTCATTGTCACACACCTGATACGGGCTGGTTGATTGAAGTTTAGGTTCTTCACATCAAGACTAAGCAGACTACTCATCAGATTAGGTTAGTTTATAATTTTTCTCTCACTAACTTCTTAATTGTTTATATAGTGTTTCTCTGAATAGCTATTAAATATACTCGAACATAGTCACCCGAGATATACCTACTAGAGGTATATATTGGACAGTCCCCGTCGGGACTGTCCAATCACGTTTGATCTCACCTTCTAGGTAGTGAACAAGTTTATGAAAAACAATTCATTTAAAATTCGGTAGCCTTTCCCTTTGTTCTTCGAGTGTATACATTCATATATACACTAGAAGAACAGAAGGGAAATGCTGCCGAAATTTTCAATGAATTGTTTTTTATAAACGTGTTCGCGTGTGAGATTTGAACGTGATTGGATGGGTTTAGGTTGTAAAATTTGTAAAAGTAACTGGACTAATATCTGCCAACATATGAACGATATCGATCAGTTGTAAAGTAATACATCGATCTCACAGAAAGAGATGGAGCGTTCAAAGATGTACAATGACAGACTTGACAACAATTACCTACAAGGGGTCGATAGGTTCTGTAACATCCTAGTCAACAATCTTCAACCGAGGAATAATGGGTATATTTTGTGTCCATGCATCGACTGTAAAAACGACTTCAAGTATAGAGATATTGAGAAAATTAAGGACCATTTGATTCCACGTGGGTTAACAGAAGATTACGAAGACATAGCATTATGGCATGGTCAACATGCAGTGGATGTGTTTGACTTTGCAGAAGCTTCAGTAGAACAACCAGAATTGGACGACATTGAAAACTTTGGGGATGATGACTACTGCACGATTAATGACGAGATCACAGAAGATGCGAACCTTGACACACTATTGAAAGATGTAGAACAATACTTTACCAACAAACCGAGTACACATGAAAACTTTATGCAGTCATGTAAGGAACCACTGTACGCTGGATGTGATGCACTGGCATTGAACAAATTAAGTGCGACGCTGAAACTATTTAATGTCAAATCGAAACACGGATGGAGCGATGTAAGTTTCACGGAACTATTGCAAATTATTAAGGAGATACTACCAGTGGACAATGTCATGCCTACAACTACTTATGAGGCGAAGAAGTTAATGTGTCAATGGGTATGGAGTACAAGAAAATACATGCTTGTCCATCGGGGTGTATCTTTGTTCTGGAAGGAGTATGAGCTACATGATTGTTGTCCTAAATGTGGTGAATCACGTTATGTAAAGAAAGATCATCAAGACGACAACAAGCCAAAGGTTCGTTCCCCAGCGAAGGTGTTATGGTATTGCCAATAATCCCAAGGTTTAGGCGGTTATTTGTTGTACCGAAGGATGCTGAAAACCTTAGGTGGCATACAACACATAGGGTGGACGATGGTAAATTAAGACACCCTGCTGATTCACCGCAATGGAGAAACATTGACAGAATATTTCATGAGTTTGGTAAAGAATCAAGAAATTTAAGACTTGGCTTATGCACGGATGGAATGAACCCATACGGCACTTTGAGTAGTGTACACAGTACTTGGCATGTTCTGTTGACTGTATACAACCTCCCACCATGGTTGTGCATGAAGCCTAGGCATATTATTCTATCAATGTTGATATCCGGTCCAAAACAGCCGGGGAATAATATTGATGTGTTTCTGCAGCCGCTTATTGATGACTTGAAACTCTTATGGAATACGGGAACAGCAGTATATGATTCTTATGCAAAGGAAAACTTCACACTGTGTGCTATGCTATTTTGTACAATAAACGACTTTCCAGCATACGGAAACCTATCTGGATATACAATCAAAGGAGCATTAGCGTGTCCTGTTTGCGGTGATAACACTTGCAATATCCGATTGAAATATAGTGGAAAAATGTGTACATGGGTCATCGAAAATTCCTTCCAAGACATCATAAGTACCGAAAGATGACAGATGAATTTGACGGGACGACTAATCATGTTGTAGCTCGGCAACCTTTATCAGGTGTCGATGTTTATAACCAGGTGAAAGATATTGTGAACAACTTTGGTCCTCCAACTAAAGCTACAGAGAAGAGTGTTTGGAAGAAAAGGTCGATATTTTTTGATCTTGAGTATTGGCAAAATTTGCAAGTAAGGCATTGTATTGATGCCATGGACGTGGAGAAAAATGTGGGTGAAAGTCTTGGTGGAACGATGCAAAACATTAAAGGGAAAACAAAAGATCATTTAAAGGGGAGAAAAGATTAGTAGAGTTGGGCATACGAATAGAGCTCCAACCCCAACAAAGAGGAACACGTATCTTCCTGCCTCCCGCATGTCACACTCTATCCAAAGAGGAAAAAAGAGTTTCGCAGTGCCCTTTCTGACATCAAAGTACCATCAGGGTACTCTTCCAACATAAGAAGTTGGGTGTCCATGTCTGAACTCAAGTTAGTAGGGATGAAATCTCACGACTACCATGTTTTGATGCAACATTTGCTTCCCATTGCAATTCGTGGGATTCTCCCACATGATGTCAGGAAAACCATTACAAATTTGTCCGTGTTTTTTAATGGAGTTTCTGCCAAAGTTCTAGATGTGCAGACACTGGACAAGTTGCAGGCTGAACTAATTGTCACTATGTGCCAGTTGGAGATGTATTTTCCACCTTCATTTTTTGAAATTATGGTGCATCTGCTTGTTCATTTAGTAAGGGAGATCAAGGAGTGTGGCCCATATATCTCAGGTATATGTATCCATCGAAAGATACATGGGTGTGCTTAAAAAAATGAAAAACCGTAGACGTCCAGAGGGAAGCAGTGTTGAAGGATATGTAACTGAGGAAGTGATTGACTTTTGCACCCACTACTTAGAAGGCGTGGACCACATAGGACTTCCGAGATCAAGACATGAGGGCAAGTTACAGGGTGTAGGTACAATCAGGAAAAAATGGTGAGGCATGATTTTGCTGCATTGTGTAAAGCGCATCTAACCGTGTTGAGCCATGTTGAAGATGTTGAACATACTTCGTATCACACTTAAGCGCTCTCAGAGCACAACATCCGTCGATGAGTCAAGTGAGATTAAAGAAGGAGCAGAATGCTACATTCGTTACATGGTTTAAAGAAAAAGTTATGCATGAAGATTCAGGCAATGTAACTGAAATGGTTAAGTTATTAGCGCTCGGTCCGAATCTTGATGTTTTATCATACGAGGGTTTCGATGTGAATGGGTTCTCTTTTTATACTGAACGCCAAGATCGTAAGTCAACAAATCAAAATAGTGGTGTTCATCTAACTGCTTCACAGGAAATATATCAAGATGCAGGTAGTAAGGGAGTGACAATGAGGAAAGAGTATTACGGTGTGATTCAGGAGATTTGGATCCTTAACTACACCGGTTACGAGACTTGTGTCTTTAAATGCAAATGGGTAGACAACAGGCGTAGTTACCGACAGGTGGAACACGGTATGAAGTTGGTTGATCTAAACGCATTGACATACATAGAAGAACCGTTTATAGTTGCTTCTAAAGCTAGACAAGTGTTCTACTATCGTGATCAATCTAATCCCAGATGGTCAGTTGTATTGCAAAGTAAGCGACAGATAGTTGGTTTGATGGTGTTATGAACGAGGAAGATTATGACCGTGAAATGGACAATGTCCCCCTCCAAATGCCAATGGAAGTTGATAATGTGACCAACTTTCAGTGCACAAGATCAGATCATGGAGAAGGGTTGTGGGTGGAAAAATGAACAAAAGTAAGTCTGGCATAAAAGAAAAGTGAATGCTTAACACATGCGTGTACAATTATGTTTGTTTATGACTCTATTTATGACACTGACTAATATATATTATGTAATGATATTGTGCAGATTATGGATGCCGACGATCATGAGATGCTCATACAGTGTGATGAGGAGATGGAGATAGATTCAGAGATGCAGTTAGCGGAGCATACACAGATCGTCGATGCCGCTGATGCTCCTACGACCTCTCATCTCCCTCCACGAAAGACACGAGGACCGTCACGTGGTCTAAATGAGAAGAAGGAGAGTGGCATGATTGATTTGGTGTGGGATAGGTATATGTTACACCTATATGTTATTTTGTTTTATTTTTTCACATATATACTGATATTTATACATTATATGTAGTACTATATATATTTCGTACGTATGACTAACATATAACTGTATATATTACAGGTATCTTAGACCCACTGGCGAGAAAAAGCAGAAGTTTGCCAGCGCCATGGGTCGATTGGTTAAGACCCATTGCTGTATCAACAAAAAATGGAAGAACCAAGATCCAGAAATAAAGAAGATCATGTGGATGAGCTTGAAGAAGAAGTACCAGATCCTGGATGAAGCATATGATAAAGTGATGTCACTGCTTGCTTTGCGTATGCAAGCGTTCAAAAATAGGCTGGTGGCTGGTTGGATCAATACGAACAACCCGAAGCGGGTGCCTCCCATGAGCTGTACGCTGGCATGATCACTGAGGAGGATTGGAAGGAGTTCTATGAAGCACATATCACCCCTGAGTTCAGGGTACGTAATTGTTTTCATAGATTAACTTTTAAGTTTATGATGTTAATGTAACAGGATAAAGTTTATAAAATGAATTGTATTAATTCTTTCCACAGGCAGTTCAGGAAAAAGCCCGACAGAATCGCTTGAAAGATCAGAACCCACACTACATGGGCCGAGCTGGGTACGCGGGGCGTATACCAGGCTGGATTGAAAAGGGTTATTGAAGCGTGTGCGTGAGGACGGCACAATTGAGCCGATTCAAAGTCCGGATGAGGTGAATCGGGCACAAGCATACATGCTTGGCCGCCAATTAGAGAAGGACGGTGAAATGTATTATCCACGGAAGGAGACTGCAGACTTAGCTGCAAAAATTGTGAGTGCCCTGAGTAATATTTAATAGTTTATAAATTATTCTTACAATTTATGTATGTTTTATTTATTTGATCTAATTCATAATTTACATGTTTTTTTGCGTGTACAAGACTGCAGAGGGTGTTGATTCGTTTCTTGCCCAGCCTCATACTCAGGAGGATCCGTTGAACAAAGCGCTTGGCAAGAAGGATTACCCTGGGAGAGTTCGAGGATTTGGATCCGCAGTGCGTCAGAGAGATGTTTTCCTCGCTCCCAGTGGATCGGGAGAGAGGAAGAAATCAAGGAGATCGAAAGGAAGTTGTCACAACAATTCCAATCTGATTTGCAGCAGCAGATGCAACAAATGGAAGCAAGATTGATGGAACAGCTGAGTCAGGGGCATCAATCTTCTAGCTCATCAGTGTATGCCGCCCCTGCACCCGTTTCCACCCCTGCACCTGCTTCCATCCCAGCACCTGCTTCCACCCCTGCACCTGCTTCTACCCCTGCACCTACTTCCACCCCTGTACCATCTCAGGTTTCAGTTTCTTACACTGTACCTGCACCTTCTGACCCATTCCCATATGCCAAGCTTCAGGTGTGCATGTGTGAATTTTAGTGCTTTGTCGTTATTTATTTGTTCAATTAATCAAAAGCATGCATGTTGTAATGTATGAATCTAATTGTTTGTGTTCGTTTATTAGGAAACCAAAAAGTGTCGTCTTCTGCAGATCAATGAACATGGCACCTTTGTGGTTGCAGTAGGCACAATTCTACAGACTGATTCGGCGTCACTGTGTCATTTTAAGCGAGTGCCGGCCTGGTACGTCCGTGTGATGGTCGACAGTGTCTGTGAAGGCTGTGATCACATTCCACTACCGATAGAGTGGAATGATTGGAGCACTATCATTGAAGCACGTGGCTCACAAGTACCATGGCCTTGCAATCTGGTGGAATTATCTGATAGTAGGGTAAGCAAAACAACTTATATAAATTTGTTTACTAATTACCATTTCATATAAATGCAGTTTTGGGAGAATATAGTTTTCTAACGTATATATGCTAACTTGTCATTTCTTAGACACCTGTTCCTATTGCTGGCAAAGGTAAGGCAGTCAGTGCGTCGAAAGGAAATGGACCATCGGGTCAGCAGCATGGTCACTACATCAGTCCACTTCGACGCGATTTCATTCTTATCCAAAATTTGGTGAAAACACTAAAAAAGCGTCAGCAGATCTTATATGACTTGATACTCGGGAAGGGTGATGATTTCATTGAGTTCATCCTTAGGGTTCCGCCGTCTTTGTTCCACAGCGGAGAAGCACAGGAGTTGCTGATCAGTATTATCGATGTCAAGGAGCTGCTGCTTGGTGATATGCTGAACATCTCGGTGATTCAATCCTACTGCTTGTAAGTATCACATTTTTCACTTTCAAAGTTAATAGTAAGTTTTATGTATATATAATTTTAATTTAATGCATTTGTCATCAAAGGCCCTTACTATCGAGGCTGGTGGCAAAGAAACTGGACAATATGATCACCTTCCTATGTCCACAAATCATGTCTTCTGAGGAAGCTATGAGAGACGGTGCTGCGTGTCAGATTCATATGCACAATGGCATAATTGCGGCGGTAAAGAGGAATAGCAAATTTGTGCTCATACCATATCATCAGATGTAAGTGTGCTTGACCACCTTATGCTTTTGTCTTGTTTTATGTTAACTCATATATATTTCGAAGGTGAAGTTGATTTGTTGTTGTTTCAAACTTGTAGCAATCATTGGTTGTTGTTAGTGGTGTGTACTTACTCATCATCCTGTATAGTGATTGACCCTATTGGTGGAATTAAGAGAAACATCGCCATTTCTGTTCTGCTGACAAAGTAACGTAAATTGTGCATATTTTCATTTCAAAAATAAAATTTTATACCTTTTTTGATGACTTGTCACTTAAATTAATGCTTGTTTTAATTAATTTCAGTGGTTTTAGAGAAGGTATGCTCAATGCCAATCAGATGAATTTTCCTTTGGATATACAGTATATTAAAAAGGTAAAAAACATTCTATTTACTCATATGCATATATACTTAAATATATTTTGTATATATTAGTGTGTATATATAATAATATAATTTTATTGAAAATAGTGTCCCAGGCAACCGGATAGCAGCAGTTGCGGTTATTTTGTGATGTGATACATGTTGGACATCGTGTACCATATCGACAAAATCAGTGATGAATCTGGAGTATGTGTTATAAGTTTTGTGTTTGAATTGGTAATTTAACTGTTTCTGCATGGTTGGATAAGTTTAAATGGTGTACTTAATTGCTTTTATAATTCTTGTGTGCAGCTTATTCGGTTCTTTGAAAACCAAGGAGGTACTTATTCAGCTGGTGATCTAGATTTTGTCAAGGACCACATGTGCGCTTACTGGACGAAAGCAATACTGGAAGATGCCTGACTGATCAACCAATTTGCATCTACAAAAATGTAGTCTGTTGCATTATATATGTCAAGTACACGTTTCCTGCATTATCAAAGTTCTACAGATTGCTTTAATTACAACATAAGTACTTAGTAGCTTCCATCTGTGTTTGGATTTAACTGTAATCAAATTTTGTCTGCATGTTTATGGTACTAATACTGCATTCTCTGTTAATTATATGGCTGCTGAACATGCAATTGTCTTGGATGGCTGTAATAGAAAATAATCATGCTTTTGTTAAAGCTTGGAATCTGTATAAGGAAAATAGTGGAGATGCTAATTTGTTCATGACTCATGGGTCTGTTCCTATGCAGGATCATATTAAAGTTAATTGTGGAGTGAAGAGTAGAAGAGGTCAGGCCTTGATTGTGGCTGGTTCAATCAGAAATTCAGAAGGCAACCTTCTGATGGCTTTTAACAAAATCTTGAAACCTTCATGTTCGATGCTTGGAGCTGAGATCCAAGGACTGGTGTTTGCTATGAAATGGGCGATAGAGAATGGATTTTCATGGATGGAACTAGATGTCGGTAATCAAGAACTTTTTGTTTTCTTCAAGAAGATTGAGAGATGGAACGCTGAGAACTTGTATCTCAGATTACTGGGAGCAACTGTTTTATGTTGCTAAACTCTGTGAGATTAGTAAGATTAGCTTAAATGTTTCAGATCTTAATTTTACAGTCCTTCTGATTTCCTTTATCATGTATAATAGTTCAGTTTTTTTTTCAATGTTGGGTAGGAGAAAACATTCCCTACAAGATATCTTGTACTTTTGATAGGGATGTAATCTGATTTTCGGAATGAAGAGGAATCTCAAGGTATTAATCAAAAAAATTGGTAGAGATTTTAATTTCTTTTTTAGTCGTTGTGATGCTGTGCTTCTGTTGTGTGAAAATGCAACAATGCATTAATTTATCTGTGATGTGATGATATCGATCTGTAGCATTTGTTGGAACAGAGATTTCTGAAAAAAAAAAAACAAAATATATATATATAAAGAACGCTTATGCATATAAGCGTTTTTAAACTCTCTCCGCCAACCATCATAAGAAACGCTTATATGTGATAAGCGGTTGTTTTTGACTGAGCATAAGAACGCTTCTTAGGATAAAGCGTTTTTTATGTTCTCATCGTTCTCGCATTATAAAGAACGCTTTGAAAATAAGCGTTCTTTAAAGGTAGTATAAGGAACGCTTTGAAAGCGTCATTTAAAACGTTTTAGCATTTGCGTTGCTCAAATAAACAACGCTAAATAAACGTTCTTAAATGCCAAATTTAGCGTTGTTTATTCTTTTTTTTTCCAGCAGTGCCTGTGCTTTGCTCACATTAACAAAGAACATAATGATAAGTTTTCTTCAAGGGCAATAAAAATTTTTTCTGGGTTATGGGCAGGATAAAAAGGTAAGGGGTATAGACTTTATGACATAGACAATGACAAAATAATTTACAAACAGCGACATTGTTTTCATGAAAAAGGTGTATCCTTTTAGACAACAATTGGACAGTACAATTGCAATTGTTCCTACAAATTTGGTTATGATACAGTAATGTTTGGGAATGTTTTTTTTCCTTGAAACTGACACAAATCTGCCAAGTGTGAGACAAAACAATAAGCGGCCACAGGGTAGAAAAGGAGAAAGTGGAATCCTTAGAATACAACAAAGGTTGAAGGTGGTGAGAACAATGCAAGTCAGCCTTCCATAGATTCCTTCCAAACAACTGAAGGCGACACAAGAGAGGAAGTTGTTAAAGAATGACCTCCAGAATCTGCAGAAGAAGAAAATCAGGGTCCGAGGAGATCAGAAAGATCAAGGAACTCACCTGCTTACCTGAATGACTATGTGTTCGGAACCACTGCATCAGAAAAAGATAAGTACAAACCTGAAACCTCATTTGATTATTTTTCACAAATTTTGAAAGATAGAGCTGCTGCTGTTAACTTTGTTAATTCTTACATGGAAGAGAATGATTCTAATATTGTTGGACTTAAATGAGGATAACAACATTATAGGAACCAAGATTTTCCCTCTAACAGTAGGCTTAGTCTTGACTGATAGGGATAGTGCTCATTGTCTGCATGATGAACTTAGTAAGTTAACAGAACCTAGTAATTATGATGAAGCCTTTAAGAATGACCAATGGAGAAACGCTATGAATGATGAATCTCAAGCTCTAGAGAGAAACAATACATGGATTCTAGTTGATCTTCCTCAAGGGATGAAACCAGTAAAATGTAAATGGGTATATAAGATAAAGTGCAAGGTAGATGGGAGTATAGAGAGGTATAAGGTAAGGTTAGTTTCCAAAGGGTACACACCAGTGGCGGACCCAGACTTTCAAACCTGTGGGGTCAGTAGTGGACTCAAAAAATTTATTTATGGGGTAAAAAAATTTTTGACACTATTACACTTTAAAATATTATGTTATTTTATATTTTCAAAAATTTATAAGGTCATTTAACTAATTTTCAAAAGTTTTGGGAATTGGAACCCCATCCGCCTTTGGCGGGGACTTTTTATCGAATAACAATCTGTCAAATAAAATATTAAAAAAATAATTTTAAAACAATATTTTATATTTATATTACAATTTGAACATGCACTATTTTAAATGTCAAAACATCATATTTTGGTTACACTACTTAATTATTTAACATTTATTATTTATTTTTGTTATTATACAAATATATACTTGTATTTTTTCCAAAAAAGTTGTGGGGGCACGTGCCCCCACAGCTTATAAGCTCGGTCCGCCACTGGTACACACAAAGGTTTGGTATTGATTATCTTGAAACTTTTTCCCTAGTGATCAAGTTTACAACAATTAAGGCTTTAGTCGTTGTGGCAGCTAAAAGAAATTGGTTGGTTAGCCAGTTGGACATAAACAACGCCTTTTTGCATGGGGACTTGGATGAAAATGTGTATATGGAAATTCCCTAAGGTCATAAGGAATAGAGATCAGGTAAGGTGTGTAAATTAAATAAGTCTCTATGTGGCTTTAAACAGGCCACTAGGTAGTGGCATCATAGATTAAGGGTGTGTTCACTTCGAGATGCGGAAACGGAAGGAATCAGGAAAGGGAATGGAAAGGAAAGAGAAGGGATTCCCCCGAATCAAGAAGTTTGTTTGATTCTAACACGGAAACGGAATAGAATTCTCAAAGATTGTCTTTGTTGTTGTTTGGTTCCAAACCGAGAAGTGTGTTAATACTTATTACGTTATGAATAATATATTAATATTTATCTAAATTTTATACTTGTGATATATACTAATATTTATATAAACTATATAGCATATATAAATAGTTTTTGAATTATAAATGTTATATACTAATATTATATAGATTATATACAATATATATTAAGATTATACATATAATATATAACATTTTTTAAAATTGTCAATATATATATATTAATTTTTTTTATTTATTAGTATTTAAGTTATAAATAATATTTTTTAATATATATTATATAATACTATTTATTTAAATGTAAATTGTAATATACATAAAATATTATATAAATTTTATATAAGATATATTTTTTAATTTGATAGTATTTAAATTGTTAATAGTAATATTATTTTTAACAAATTTAATTAGATAGTAAATATATATTATATATATTACATATTATACTATACTTAATATATATACAAAAATATTTTTAACTTTATAAACAATATATATATAAATATTTTTTATCTTTATAGCATTTCTAAGTATAAATTATCATGGTTGTTCATATTTATTTAAATTATAACTAATATGTATAAATGATTATATATATTAATAATTATTTAAATTATTAATAATATATATTTTATTTTAGAATTTTATTGTAGTTAAATTATAAATAATATTTATATATATTATATATAGTATTTGTTCATTTTTTCAAATATAAATAATATGATATTAATATTATTATTATACATTAATATTTATTTTAAATTATAAATGATACATATTAAATATTCAATAATAATATATTATAATCATATCCATATTTATATTTATATAAATTATTAATTAAATATATTTATAATTCTATTAGAAATAAATATTGTATATTAATATTATAAAAATTATGATATATTAGCATATATATACATTATATATCATATATATTTGTTTATGTAAAAGATGAAGATAGGGGAAGAGGGAGGAAAGGGAATACTTTCCCTATGATTTTGGGGGGAATCACCAAATAGGGATATGAGGGTTTGCAAAACTGGAAGTGGGGGAAACAGAATCAATAAATAAAAAACAAACAACCACAAAGGGAATGATTCTGTTTCCCTTTGATGATTACCTCGAAGTGAACGCACCCTAAGTGTTTTTCTTAAATCTCTTGCTTTGCTCAGTCTTCAATGATTACTCTCTGTTTGTTAGGCTTGAAGATGATAAAGTTTGCTATATTTTTTTTTGATAATTTGGGCGTATAGTCATAATATTGAAAAAACAAGCCGATGGGTAGAGATCGGACCTCATTAACCTCCCTAAGGAAAACCAGGAAAAAGCTAAGGGGAGAAAAAAGAGTACCCACCACATCCAAATACAAACTTACAGGCCAATCTAATCGTTCCAACCCGTACAATCATAAAACAAAAGATCTTAGAACTCAAGGACCAAACAAGACAGAACCCCTCAAAAAAGAAGAGAAAAGTAAGCAACGGCGTACACAATCCCAAAACCAACCCAAAGAAAATCCACCAAGATAAGAAGAGATCCCTAACCTTCCGTCCCCTTACATAGAACCAAACAGACTTCATGCCTCCCAAGGCGCAACACTGGCACCAAAAACCTAGCGCACAGGAGCACTACAGGACGATTACTTTTTTTTGGCCTAAAGCGTCTCCATCTGGGATTGGATTTGATAAGAATGTTAGCCTTTGTTAGGCTTGGATTAGGCACTTTGCACCCTAGTTGCAATAATAGATCAACACATTCTTCTGCTTCTTTTTCTAGGTTAATAATTTTCCCATTTTTATTCCAGCTGGAACCTCGGTACTAACTTCCTTATTAGGTTGGGAAGACGGTGGCGTATTATGAAAAAGCTCCACGACCAGACTAATACCATCATTATTTATTGGGGACTTAACAGGAGTTACCTGTGAAATTAAATCCTTTTTCTCGGCATTCATTCTGCACCTGCTTTTCCTCATTCTCGACATCCGCATCGCTATCTAAAACTGTTGTTCTTGAGTGACTGATCGATGCTTGACAAGGAGACTCTGAAAGAACGTGTCAGGAATTAGAATAGCATTCTGCTCCTTCTCTTCATCTGCTTGTCGCGGTTGACAAGGAATAGACGCACCGACTAAAAAATTATGTCTCCTGACACGTGACTCCCTAGGTCATCTTACGTCATACCAAAAAATTCTTTGTCGGCATTAAACAGACGAGGGGGAGAGGGGCCCACCTCTTTATTTTCCATGTGGACCTTCTGTTCCGTCACGCAATTCCCATAACAGACAGCCCTTCATTCGGTCATAAAATTGCATCCGCCGCAATCAATTCTACGTCACACTTGTGATTGCTGTGCCTGCAACCTAGGTCGGGACCTGATCCTGACGCAATGATTGCCCCTGTGATATTCCCTGACAATTAAACTCTCCTCATCCTTCCTTATGCGACTGGTCAGCAATATGGAAATTCAGTTGAACATGATTATGGACTCCCACGTCATCGAGAATCTGAACAATACTTTCACCCGGGTCTGCATTTCTACACTTTACTCCATCATCCCTAACTTCCACTATTGATACCGGGAAGGAATGTCCCTCCACTTTGACTTTAATTTCCAGTTAATCAGTTGGAGAGTCGACGTTTCTACATGAACTTGGATTTCAGCATTCTCCATAAATTGGCTTTCTTTCTCATCTATTTTGATGACATCCCCCACAGTTTATGCAATTTTGCACACGTTGAATTTGTTCCACGCATGAAGGGGTATACCTCGGATGACAACTCACGTTCTACGTTTCTCAACTTGATCCTCCCTTTCCTAATGATGGATCTTCTGGCTAACAACTTCCTTTACTTCATGTTTGAATTGAAAAGCAAAAGGAATTTTCTCCTCGAGAGCTAGTAGCCCTGGCATATTAGGTCACCAACTACGAAGGAATCAAATGCTTCTTCGGAGTCTTGTCCACTTGGAAAGTAAAACCCACACATTTAGACAGGCATGCCTTCATCCCTTCATATCGGCTTTAATCTTTATAGAGAGTCTCGATTTAGCATTGTTATACTCTTTTTGGATCAGGACAGACGACTTTTGGGAGAAACTCTGCTATTGGGATACCGTTTCTCTCCTTGGCTTTATGCCTTGAAACTCCATTCTTACCCACAGACTACTACCATTGCCCATCCATTCCAATTCCTACCATTATTTCCAGCCTTTAATGCCATCAATTACTCCTCTAGCATCATCAACATGATAAACATCTACAAAGGCACATGCATTTCGAGTCCACGATCTCCATTTTCTACTAATGTAGAGCCTACTCCATCGGGCAAACCTTCGAATTAATCTGCCTAACTGATATTCCGACACTCCTCTATGTATATTGTCAATGAAAATTGTGGTAGTAGTATTACCTTTGGATCTAGAACTATTTTGAGAAGGCCTATCGGAAATCGATTCTCGCTCATATGACCAGTTACTTTGCGCTTCATTCTTTGAGTAAACTTATTTCACAACTTGTCTTTTCACCTTCCTATAGTCCTTTCTTCCCTGAGATGGTTTGCCTCTACCCATCTTGTCTGCTCTCTCGGTCTTCTACTTCTCCTTGAGTCTTCCTTGAATCTTGCATATTTCTGGTCCCTCCATATAGATCTTCCACCTCTCCTTATTTTGAGTTAGATTTGTGTGAGGTTGGGCTTTGGGATAAATTTGTGAGGCTGAGTCGAAACGAGTTGGGGAGGGTTGTTGGAATTTAGTGGGGGGCTGGTTATGGGATGAGTATTGATGACGAGATGTGGTGGTTATTAGGGTGAGTTGATACGAGATGTCGGGATTTAGTTGTCTATGTTGATGACATTTTAAAAACAAGAAGTGATCTGACCTAGATTAGTGTGGTTAAAGAGAAATTGAATACAAAATTAAAGATTAAGGATCTGGGAAGGATAAATTACTTCTTGGGTATGTAGTTTCTGCATACCACAGAAGGAATCATCTTGACACAAAGAAAATATTATGAGGATCTATTAAAGGAGTTTGACTGTTTGAAAGGAAAACTGTTGTTAGCCCCCTTAAATAGTATTAAGTTAAGGAAAAATAATGCAAAGACCTTAGCTAACCCTCTTCCGTACAGAAGGTTAGTTGGTAGAATTAGCTACCTTGCCCACAGTAGGCCAGATCTTGGATTCACAATACAAGTTTTGAGTCAATTTATTAGTTCTCCCTCTGATGTGCATTATAGTGCTGCTCTTCATGTGTTAAATTATATTAGAAGCACTATTTATTATGGTATGATGTTTAATAGCATAAAAGACTTTACTCTAACAGCCTATTGTGATTCTGACTGGGTTGGGTGTCCTAATACCAGGAAGTCAATTAGTGGTTTCTTCATTCAGTTGGGGGCAGTTCCCTTTCTTGGAAGTCCAGAAAACAAACAACTATTGTTTTGTCATCAGCTGAAGCCGAGTATCAGGCGATTAGAGTTGTGACTGCAGAACTCGGTTGGGTTACAAGAGTCTTGTGCAAGTTAGGAGTCAAGAACATCCTACCGATGCTAGTCAGATCGGACAATCAAGCTACGATCTACATTGCTAGGAACCCCGTCCTGCACGAGGGGACTAAACATATCGAGATTGATGTGCATTCCCTTCATTTATTTGAGACGAGAACTCTGCTAATATTGTACTTGCAGTTCATCTCTATATGTAACAAAGTGCAGTATCGTACTTGCAGTTCATCTCTATATATAACAAAGTGCTCCTCTCGTCTCAAAAGAAAGAAAAAAAAAAACAAAGTGCTAGCTCCTCATTGGTTTCAATTATGTGTGGAAGAATATCTTTGATCTCCAAATGACACACACCTCCGTAACAGGAATTTATTCTTGTAGCGAGAGGTTAGTTGCATGTAAAAAAAGAACCACTACAACACTTCTTTACTTAAACCTAAATTCCTGCAAGATTTTTTTTTTTAAAAAAAAAAAAAGAGCCACTACAACACTTCTTACAATTGCACGTACAGAATATAATGATTATTTTAAATAATTTGATTTTACTGTGAGATATACTAATACGCTCTTAACGATATCACAACATAAATATTAAGCTACATCTATAATTTTCATAACCTTAGTATATTTAAACTTTGAGTTACATATAATGTTGTAAACAATTAATTACTACTATATAAATATCATATACGTACGAGTACCACCACTACTGTTTCATCGATATGAGTACTCATGTATGGAGTATATATGTTTACATCTCATTTATTACTATTTTTTGTAGACCCATTCTCCTTTCATAAACTTTTGAAATCCAAAGCAGCAGCTGCGTTGGAATTCGTGGCCGATTAATCTTCCTGTCGAACGCACACCTCCTCCAAAGTAACCCAAGTGATTAATTGTTACATAAAGAAAAGAGAATGCATATTCTAATGCATATATATATATATATATACTGCAGTTTCCCATGCACAAGTTTATTCATATCATACTATACTACTTACTATATTTGCCATACAACAGCATCGATCATTGGATTGGTTTTCATCTCCCCGTAAGACATGCATTTGTTCCCTATCTTTCCTACCATTGCATGTTACACAGCTGCTGCACTGCATCTCTAGGTGTTATTACCCAGTAGTAATTGCACGTTATCTTATCTTTTTCCCCTCATATACTCTACTCCCACATTGGGTTTCACAAATCTCGTCCTTTCTTGCACTTTTGTTGCTTAATTGTTTGAGTTGCCACAACGTCATCGATCTTTTTTATTGTTGCCCGCAGATTTATAATATACTGTTGAATATTTAGGTAGTACTGAGGAGTTTGGTTTTGTTTTTTATGTAATCCGATTAACTTTCTCCCGTCGCGTCGTTTGTTGTTGGAAATTGAACCGTTAGCATAGCAGTATATGCTTGAAAGCGTAATAAAACAGTAACAGCGTGACACACTACACTACACTTTCCACGATGACGCGCGCCCCTGTGCACAAATCACATGTCACATCGATTTTAAAATTAAAAGATTACTACTCCCTCGTCCTGAATTGACCGTCTGTTTTGCTTTATGGCACGTTTTTCCACTTCATATTAAACATATAATGAAATATTTTATAAAACTAAATTTTGTAACATATAGTTTATCATATAAGGAATTATTACAAAACTAAATTTTCAAAATTACTTTATCTTTATGTTAAAAATTGAAGTCAAACGATATGTCCAAATAGTAAACAGGACGGTCCCAGTAAGAAGAAGTACGTAGAGTTAAACCAGTTGTAGTGCAACTATTCATTTTTCCAAGCGCAGGCCATGCTTGCTTGAATGCTTGGTGTGGTGTGTACTAGAGTTTAATCTAATGTTAACAGGTGGCAACTTCCGGACGGCGTCTCATTCAGCAACCCGATGCATTATAACTCAACTTTTCCGAAAAACGCACCACGGTACTACTACTACTATTGCGGATAGGATAATACTATTACTAGAAAATGCGACAACAAATAACGAAAGAAGAAGAAGTACGTGTAGTAATATCTACTGTTGCGATATACACAGATGATAATGGATCCATATATTTCCTACACCTGTTCGATTCTTTCTGTACGTAAAGATGGATATTGATCCAGTACAACAGTAATCAGATAAGGTAAATGTACGTTTCTTGTCATACTCCTATATTATTGTGCAATCCCAACAGTAGGTAGGTCGGAGATGGAATCATGGAATGCGCTAGCTTAGCTAGGGTGCGTCACCAATCAATACATGCCTGAGAAGCTTGATATTCCCTCCTATTTTTAATATATGTGGTTTAGAGATGTATATGATGATGATGCTGAGTGTGCAATTAGACAACAAGAAGATCACTTGTTTGACGAGGTTTACTCTGCAGAAGCACCCAGCTGCGAGTGGAATACGGGCAAAATGGCTGGCACCTAATTAACTGACATGACATCGGTAGAGTAGCTAGCGGACGAAGGAATATGGAAGTGTGCTTAAAATAGCGTGAAGAATAAAACCTAGAGAGCATAAGAAAAAAGGGGGGGGGGGGCTTTGGGAAGTGTACATATCTCGAAAAAACAAACCAAAAGAGTAGCGATAGCGGTATACTTTTCCAATTTTCAACTCTTGGAAAGGAACACACAGAAAAAAGGTCAGGGGAAATGTGTCATCACGTTGACCGATAAGATGAAAAGTTGTACTAGTGTACGTGGTATTAGGTATAGGACTGCTTACACAGCTTAGCTAGCTAGCTAGGTAGACAATGCGCTACTATACGATTAGTAGTATTAGCTAGCTAGACACACGATAATTCTATTGAAATGAAAGGAGATACCAATGCTATTGCTAGTGCCTAGTGAATTCCTTCATCAAAGAACGTCACGGCCGGTCATTTGTAAACCGCCTTATGGCTCATTCTTTGCACCGACTTTATTTGATCAGTAGTTTATTGTCTCTGTATGTCATATACATCAATTGTATATCAACTATTTTTCTTCTCTATTTTTCTAACTTTCAGCTGACATCAACTAGATTATCAGTCATGCAAAAGAATGGGGCCGATCATCCTTGATTGTGATTTTTAAAAACTTGTTGAAAGTTAATAAAATAACATCTACAACATCACAAACCAAGACGGAGAGAGATAGTAGGCAATCGATATGAGAGGCCGCTTAAGACCAAGGGAGGAATTAAGTTGGAGAGGGTATAGCTTTTCGAATCACAGGGAGTCGAGATGGAGAGGGCACAATGTAGACACAGAGAAAGGAGACAAAGATGGAGAGGAGCCATACCTCAAGCAGAGATGACTGCTGTAGCAGAAGATACAAAGACTCTAATCAGCCAACAACAGTCTTTATTGATAACGTCAGCATAGACGTCTCCAAGTACCAGCTGGGGAAGATAATAAGACGATTTGCATATTGCTCAAGAATCTTCAACAGTAGGAAACCCAGGCCATCTAACCGCAACGCCTGTGCTTTCGTAGATGTAGCACATGTAGAGGATGCAAGGAGAGTAATAGAGGGAATTCGGGGCTGGAACATTGATGGTAGTAAGTAAGCTGTGGACGTGAATGGAATTCCAAGGAGCCATAGAAAGAAGGGTAGGAGCCAATGTAAGTAGTGTGGAAGATTGGCGATGCAAGAAACAAAAATCGCCCAAACACTCCAAACAAACGAATAGCTGGAGTCAAAAGGATAAGACCCATGCCACATCCAGATTGTCTCTCAACATTAAAGCGGTTGAGGGGATGAAAGCGTGCTTGAACAAATGTGTAGTTATCACCCTACAAGAGGAAAATTCGGCAAAGGAAGCAATAGAATTCCTACACAACCGATGGCCAAATATGGTAGGTTTGCTTGCCTTCTCAAGAATGATGTTCATTATGGTATTAACACAATACATGAAGCAAGTGTAATAGTGGACCAAGCGCAAGCAATCACAGTGGAAAGTGAAGGGATGGAGGTGCGGCATTGGAACCCAGATGATCAAGTTGAAAAGTGAATAATGTGGATAGTTATACGTGGAATCCCACTACATGCTTGGAATAAGACAAATGTTCGTAAGATAGCATAAACCGTCGGTGAAGTTGTCAAAATAGAGGAACATGATAGTTACTTTGTTGAAAATGCTGAGATCCATATCCAAATTGAAATTTCTACTCTCTAGTTAATCAATTGGAAGATTCTGGTCAAGGTTGATGATCAAAATTTCCCCGTGAGTATTGTGGAGGTTCATGAGCAGCAGTTCAAAGGCAAAGATAAAACTGCACTAATAACATTGTTCAAATTATAGAGGCGGACAAAAATAACGAACAGGATCAACAAAATGAAAATGTTGACAAAAAAGTACCTAAGGAAGGGGAAGGTGAGACGGCGAGTCAAGAAGAAATGCAAAGTAGAGGTATAGGCTCTCATAATGGTCTATGTGGTTCCCCATAAGTCCTATTAGTTGAAGAGATGGGACTGGTCGACACTACAAGTGTCTCACTGGAAAGGAATATTGATAAAATTCTGACACAGATCCCGATAGAGCAGCCCCAGGAAGATATCACAAAGGGTGATAATAGTGGTCCTAGTCCGAATGTGCAAAAAGACAAAAAACTTCTGGGTCAGAAGCCTCCCCAGTCAAATCTTCAGCAGAAAAGGAAGGGATTAGCTTGTTTGTTGATTTAATTCATAACACCCCACCACCATCTCAACCGCGGGAAGTTAGGCATGCTAGAAGCGGAAAATTGCATTGACCTAATGTTGCTACTAGGGTGCCAAGTGCCAAATCCAGATCTCATGAATTCAAACATCGTCAAGCAAATCCAATCTCAGATAAGAAATTAACGGAAGCTAGAAGGGGACAATTGGTCTACAAAACATAAGGGAATTAGTTCTAGAGAATAACAACGAAAGATAAGGGAGGAATTCGAAACCTAAAGAGCTCAATACTAGGTTTTGCTGAGACTCAACATAGTGAAATCAAGTCTACCATGGGAAGAAGTACCAAGTCAAGGAAGATCAGGAGGGAGAGGTGTTAAGGGTGGATGAGGAATAGATATAGGAGTGGTGAAAGACATTCCCATTAATTGTAGTGTTTTTATCGGTGTTACGCTTTTAGAGGGTGATGTGTGAGGTAGCAAGGATTGGAATGGTAGGGAAACACAGTAATCTCGGTTTGGATCTAGGTACTTTAGTCAAGATTTGTTGATGTTGATGTCCTGTTGAAATCTCTAGTTTCGACGTTATGATGTAGTTTCTAGTGGTGGGTACTCTTTTCCCTCCCTGGGCTTTTTTCCAATGGGTTCTACCTAGGGAGGTTTTAATGAGGCCCAATATATACCACTCTTATTAATAAAATGGTTTAAGCCCTAATTATAAAAAAAACATCACAACCAATATATATTCAAAGTTGAGGTCTCTCTTTGGCTCGATGAACTTTTTTCTTCAATGTTTACTTGTTCATCTAGTTTTCTTGATTCCTGGCTAATGATGAGTCTTTTTTTGATGGATTATGTTATCTTCTTTCCTTTTGTGTCTTAATTAGTTTATTACTTTGTTTTAGGTTATTTCTTTCTCTATTTCTTTTTTTGCTTCTTATGGTTATCATTCTTTCCACCTCTCATAGCTATGCTTTTGCACATGGGTCTAAAAGTTAATCTACTTGTTAGCAGATTCATGTTTAGTATTCAGAGTTTTCTCTCGTATCCTCCCACGATTGTTTTGGAGTCGGAAATTATTAGGTTGACAGATTTTGAAGCAAAGAAGCAATGATGCCCACCGCACTGGAACGAGTGAGGTTTGGATTTAATGTGTGGATCTGGTGGGGCTAAACATCAAGGACAACAAGGTGGCTTGAGAGTGATGGTGTTATCTAGAAGCTACAACACATTTGGATGGTTTTGTTAATCAGATTTAGTTGATTGGGTGTTTACCACCTTGATTTGGGTGTGTTTCCATTGTTTATCGGTGGAATTGAGAATTTTGCGATGGGTGCATGCAGGAGTTAGTTGGTTTCAAGAAATTGAAATCACTACTACTTTCTTGTGTGAGTGAATTTACAAGCTTGGTGAATTAGGACACGATCCTTGATTTTGGATGTGGGAGTATTTGTGATTTCTTTGTGGTGGGTCCTGCCTTGGAACAGTTTAGTGTTGATGGTCGTTTAGAATTAAGTTGTCTAGCTAGCAGTGGTTTACCTCTTTTTTTGTTTTTATTTATGGTGTTGATTAAGTCCTTTGTTTGGCTGCCCCTTAGGGCATGTTTTATTAAGCTTGTGGATTGTCATTTTGGTGAGGATGTGCATAGCACTGTTCAGATTTGTTTTGTTCGCCAGCCTAGAATGGTCTTTGTCGTCCATGATAGTTCTGCTACAGAAGAGTTCCATGAAAACGACTTCTTTACAGTAGTTAGGGTGTCTGCTAAGTGGTTTCCGATGTTGTCTTTCGTTGGAATGGGGTGTATCTTCTTATTATGTACTTGTTATCTTTGTCCTAATGCTTAGTACTTGATTTCAAAAAATACAACAACCATCAAGAATAGGCCCTAGTTCATCTAGGGCATCAATCATGTTTTACTAGATTAATGGGTTATGGCAATAAGGTGGGATTGTACATGTAAGTGAAAAGGCCCCTTGAAAAAATGGTGATTTGTTGAAATAGGGCTTTTAAGATAAATGTAGGAAAATTCGTGTTCAGGAATAAAGCAAGTTTTAAAAGTCATGCGTTATGTGTAATTTTACTCATATGCTCATGCAGACGTTATAAAATGAGTGGTTGAAATGGTGTAAAATTAAAAGAAAAGAATTATAAAACCCAAAATAACGTCGGGCTGCAAACAAATCCCGGTCGCAGTAGTATAGTGAAATGTAAGCGACCGGATATCGAACCACGGGACTAATGTACATATTATAGTACCTAAGCGTGTCACAAAGGGGGGGATTGATTGACTTGTAAATATAAATAAAAACAGTTAATAAAATTAACTAAGTAAGCAAATTAACTAAACGGGACTCTGGTTCAGATTAATATTATCTGCTCCTTCATGCTATTCCTACTGGTTTAATTATAATTGTTTGGCAAAATTCCTTAAATTATCCTAAGGACTAAGTCATAGCCTCATAAGAACTCGTTTACCAGAAATGCTTGGTCTAATCAAGGTTCGAGCACTCTTATGTAAACGGACATTAAATTCCAGGAAATATAATTGCATCTGAAAATACTAACTCATAAATCATAATAGAGCTTTCTCCAGATTTACGGCTTAATCAACCTATCTATTTATCACCTGGTCTGATCAAAATAGACTTAGCAAGCAATTTAATAAACTCATGACATTTATTAAAAAGGCGAGAGATGAGCTTTAAGCGTAACAAACTTCATTAAATCAAAACCAGTAAAAACATTGCATAATTAATACAGAACATAATAATTATTCCCAAAGCGTACGTAAACTAGCCTAACATATTAAATAGATAGACAGAGACAAGAGTAATAGAAATCATCCGTAATCACTCCGGCTCACTCTGCTATTTTGTATACGTAGGCTAGAGGTGGATTTAGTGGAATGTAAAATAAATAAAATGGAGAAGGCGGAAGGAGAGAAATGAGATGGTGTGTGAATTGGAACTCCAGAGGAACCACGGAAGGAGCCTCCGGAAGGACACTGAATAAGGAGGAATGAAGCTCGTATTTATAGAGGAAGAAGAACAGAGCAGCAGCTCATTAGCTCACTGATTGAGCTCGATGATTGCAGCTCCCCATTGATTGCAGCTATTGATTGCGCAGGGGACAAGGTTGAAACGCGGGCGTGATTATGGTAGGCGCCGTCTCAAGTTGCAGAGCGAGTCGGCGGAGAAGATAACCCGTTTAGATCTGTATTTTTAGTCACGTCCGCCTCCTCAAATGAGGCGGTTGCATGGGCGGTAAGAATTGTGTCCGCCTAACCCATGCATCCTCTCTTGTCCGCCTCCACGTCCTCCTGTTAATGGGGCGGTTGCAATAAGTTTGTCCGCCCCCTAATGAGGCGGTTGCCTCTATTTTCTTCTTTCTAGTGTCGTCCGCCCATAATGAGGCGGTTGCATGCAAATCATGCGCATGCATGTCCTCTCCACGTGAGTTGTCTATCCTTATAAATATGTCTTTTTTGTCATTTTTCCTACATTTTAACACATATAATACATCAGTTAATATAATAACATAATATAGGAAAAAACCTAAGATAAGTGAGAAACATTACTAAAAATGCTGCAATTAATAAGGTGATTAAACCTTAATAAGTCTATATGTTTTGCACTTATCAAACTTCCTCACACTTGACTTTTGCTTGTCCTCAAGCAAATAAGGAATATAATTACCTCTAAGCCAAAATAATAAAACAAGATTAAATAAGTGTAGAAGGGAATTTAGACAAAGTGACAATTTAAAAAGAATAATTCTGCTCTTGGAAGTAGGTTTTTATAAACAGTGAAGAAGAACAGTTTAATAAAAGCATAGATAAACTAGACTGCAGAAAACAAGTTAGATTAACCTGGGATTTCCAACCAATTTCATTCACTAACCTGGGGTGACAAGGGGTGTGAAGTAACGCCTTATTCCGCAATACCTTTCAACACCACATACTCATGTTTATAAATATAAATTGCAATTTTATATTTACATTTTTTTTGAATGTGCAAATTGTATATACAAAGCACATATTATTTTATATTTTTTTTTTGAATTGCATTATTTTTCTGTACCCCAGACTTTTCTCTCTATCCTTGTAGCGGTGTTGGGTCTTCTATCCCAGATCACGAGACCTTAGGTAGATAGGTGTTAAAGCACCCCAAAGAACTTAATAACCGGATAGACGAGGCCTGTTTTGGTTTAGAAAAAATTCATAAACAGCGGAGTGCCTTGTCTTTATCCTTCTCTTTCCTTGACTTTCCACATATTTCCATAATCCCAAGCTAAACCTAATTGATTTTTACAACTAGCAGATCTATCATATTTGAGTGAAAATAGAGTATTTTGATGGAAAATAATTGTATACAAACTCCTAAAAATAAAATCATCTTTCAGTTGTCACTTGACATAATTTCAGACACTTCTACAATTATTTATCTCATTTTTATCAAATTTTTTTAAAATTAGGCAGTTTAGAGTAGCAAAAAGTGAGTGTGGCATTATCGAACTACTGTCATAATTTCAGGGAAAGGTCTCTCCTTCCTCACACTTAAGAGGAGCAATGTCCTCATTGTTCAGAATTAAAATCAAGAAAATGACCTTTCAAATTATGACAGACTCATAAAGGATTAAATATAGGTTGAACATTAATAAAATAAGGAAGAACTGAAACTCCCCTTGTATCGTAGATTGAGGAAGGTATCCTTCCTCACACTTAGAGCTTTGGCAGGGGTGAGACGTTCCTCACACTTGAGTTCGCGCAAGTGTTCAACCGAAGAAATTGAAATTCCAAAGCAACTGAGGTTGCTTTCAAAGGTGAGTTCAGCTATATATTTGACAAAGGATTTGTTCTGAAAAGAAAATCATATATAGCCAGCAGAACTCAAGTGGCACCAAAAGAAAATAATAAATGAAAAACATAAATAATAAGGAATAATAACTAAAGCAAAAATAATGAAGTACTACATTAAATAAAAACATAAAGCAAACCGAACTGTTACCTTCCTGAAGTTTTGATAAGGTTCAAACAGTATAAGTCTACAAAATGTTAGTAAACAACAAAACAAAATAAAATACAATCAAATAAAAATAAAAATAAAATCACTGCGGTGGTGGTGGTGGAGGCTGTGCAGGTCCCTGGCCTGTCTGAGCGAGGAGACGCTCTAGGAGCTGAGCGGTCTGTGCATGTAACCTGTCACCCTGGTCTAAGCGCTGGTGCACCCGTGACTGCTCAGCCAGCATCCTCTGCTCGAAGCTCTCAAAGCGCTGATGCAATTGCTGCTGCATCTGATGGAATGCCTGTAGCTGACTCTGTGGATCAATCGAGTAAGGTACAGGAGCTGGAGTCTGCATCACATCAGTAGTAGGCACGTAGGGCTCCTCTCCCTGTGCAGTCTCAGCGGACGGTGGGTCGGGATCAGCCGAGTGTGTAGCTCCCGTAGAGGGTCCTGCTGCTGTGGATGAAGCAGTGGAAGACTGAGCAGCGGTACCTCTGACCCAAGTACCGTCATCTGAGCGCATAAAGCCCCAGCTCCGCACAGTCTGCAGTGTGACTGGGCGCTTTCCTGTCCTGATCTCTACAGCTCGTGTGACATCTGTGGGAAGGACAGTGAAGAGGTGGTACCAAATAAAGAAGGGAAAGATGGGAGTGATCTTCTTCTTCTTTGTCCTCAGATAGGACACCACCTTGTGGAGCTGGCCAAACATAATGTGGCTGAAGGAGAGGCGCTGAGCAGGCGGAAAAGGAGCGAGGAAATAGTCAAGTAGAGCGCAGTCCTCATCAGACGCATCGTGTGCTGCAGAGGGGCGAATCTGATGGCCTATGATGTCCAAGAGAAGCCTCTGCTGCAGTGTAGGGAAGCTCGCGAAAGGGAGGACTTCCTTGTCCTCCTCCCCTCTATGTCGGATCCTCCGACCTACGTCCTGAAGCCATCGGGTCTTCGACATATGCATATAATCCTCTGTGAACCCCGGTGATCTCCAGGACCAATCTGGATGTGTAGGATGGACGAGAATGTGATGGGTGTGATCTCCACAGGGTGATGGCGCACGTAAGAGGTGATGCTCAGATTGCCCGCCCGGGCATTCGCATAAAACTCTCTCACGAGCTCCTCACAGAAGACTCCCGCACCCATCGTCAGGACCATAGAAAGTCCATGTCTGGCAAACAGGGTATCCACCCCTGCAGCCTCTAGTACCTCAGGATCAAATCTCCTCTCCATAATGAAGTCCTTACCTAGATCGAACCAGGCTCGGGCTTCTGCCGAAATAAACCCGTCATCCCGAAGATCCGGATGACGTAAAGGAGCAGAAGAAGATGATGCCCCGGGGCAGTTGCCCCTAGCAGATCTAGAACCAGATGGACCACCACGCATACGAGGAGGCATACTAATATATGGAATTAAAGGTAAACAAATATTAACAGCATAACAATAAAATATTCAATTATTTAAACAAATTAATAATAACATGAACATTAATAGAAAATAACAGCATAAAAATAAACAAAAATAACATAAAAATTAAAAAGAAAATAAACAACAAGAACGTTAATAAACAAGAAAAAAATTAATATCAAGATAGAACATTATTATTTTACCATAAACAACTCCGTAAATTAATAAAAATAGAAAACAAGTTGAACAAAGAATGAAACATAAACAGAATAATTATACAACATAAATTCTGTCGAAAATTTGACAGAATCGCCCCTAAAATTCTACGATTCTCCACAAAAAATTCAGTCAGTTTCAAGGTTTTTAGTACCGTCACCAATCAAATCTATAAATGATAACCTATAATCATAATATTTATTCGTTTAATAATCAAGGCAAAATAAAACTGAAAAATGCTAGTTTTAACAATGGATTTTCGTAACTATCATTCTCCAATTTTAGAATTCATCAAAAACACCCAAACTAGGTGTACTAAGTGAAGATTTAACCTTGTATATGCATATTATGATTAATGGAGGACAAATTCGAGGGAAATCTAGCAAATTAAGTTCGAAATTTTCGAATTTGTGAATTAGGGATTCGAAACTTCAGCTCCTAATTTCTCCTAGTGTAGTTCATCATTTACAGATTTGAAGCTATAGACACGTAGAGAATTGAAAAACGAAGATTTCGGTACTAACCTTGTAAGATTTGGTGAAGAAACGAGGAAGTTGTGTTGATTTGAGGGGGAGGGCGATTCGCGACTGTGTTCTTCTCTGTATCGGGCTCGAGCTCGATTTGAAAATTTGGGGAAGAACAAATGTAATTCGAAACGCGGCGTTTGCTTTTTTTTTTCAGTATAGAGGGACGTCCGCCTGGACGTCCGCTCGGTTTTCAGGCGGACTAGGGCCGCGGTATTCAGTTGCGACCGCGTCGAAATGGGGCGGACGTGGGCGTTTCCAGGCGGTCATCTCCCTGTTCCGTTTTTTTTTCTTTGTTCTGTAACCTGATTAAAACAGCAAAAATATTTACATAAAAATATGAGTTAGAAAATAAAAATGACATAAATTATAAGTTAGTGGTTAATTACATAAATTAAATGTTAGGGACAATGGAAATTAAATGTTAAGGACAATGGAAATTAAATGTTAGGGACAATGGAAATAAAATGTTAGAGACAATGGAAATTAAATGTTAGAGACAATGGAAATAAAATGTTAATAAGAGTTAGAAGTTAGATGTCAGAAGTTAGATGTCCGAAGTCAGTGGCCAAAGTCAGGTGTCTTAATTGTCCAAATGTCCAAATAATATTAACAGATTATTAGAGGATTAATATTAAAAAATATAGTAGATAATTAATATTAACAATAAACGAAAATAATATAGAAATATTATTAACATATTTAAGAGAACAAAATTTATAATTAAACAGGTGAATAATCCGGAGCTTAGGAACTAGAATAAATCTAGTCCCCGGCAACGGCGCCATTTTGCAGACGTTATAAAATGAGTGGTTGAAATGGGTAAAAATTAAAAGAAAAGAAATTAAAACCCAAAATAAACGTCGGGCTGCAAACAAATCCCGGTCGCAGTAGTATAGTGAAATGTAAGCGACCGGATATCGAACCACGGGACTAATGTACATATTATAGTACCTAAGCGTGTCACAAAGAGGGGGGATTGATTGACTTGTTAAATATAAATAAAAACAGTTAATAAAATTAACTAAGTAAGCAAATTAACTAAACGGGACTCTGGTTCAGATTAATATTATCTGCTCCTTCATGCTATTCCTACTGGTTTAATTATAATTGTTTGGCAAAATTCCTTAAATTATCCTAAGGACTAAGTCATAGCCTCATAAGAACTCGTTACCAGAAATGCTTGGTCTAATCAAGGTTCGAGCACTCTTATGTAAACGGACATTAAATTCCAGGAAATATAATTGCATCTGAAAATACTAACTCATTAAATCATAATAGAGCTTTCTCCAGATTTACGGCTTAATCAACCTATCTATTTATCACCTGGTCTGATCAAAATAGACTTAGCAAGCAATTTAATAAACTCATGACATTTATTAAAAAGGCGAGAGATGAGCTTTAAGCGTAACAAACTTCATTAAATCAAACCAGTAAAAACATTGCATAATTAATACAGAACATAATAATTATCCCAAAGCGTACGTAAACTAGCCTAACATATTAAATAGATAGACAGAGACAAGAGTAATAGAAATCATCCGTAATCACTCCGGCTCACTCTGCTATTTTGTATACGTAGGCTAGAGGTGGATTTAGTGGAATGTAAAATAAATAAAATGGAGAAGGCGGAAGGAGAGAAATGAGATGGTGTGTGAATTGGAACTCCAGAGGAACCACGGAAGGAGCCTCCGGAAGGACACTGAATAAGGAGGAATGAAGCTCGTATTTATAGAGGAAGAAGAACAGAGCAGCAGCTCATTAGCTCACTGATTGAGCTCGATGATTGCAGCTCCCCATTGATTGCAGCTATTGATGCGCAGGGGACAAGTTGAAACGCGGGGTGATTTCTGGTAGGCGCCGTCTCAAGTTGCAGAGCGAGTCGGCGGAGAAGATAACCCGTTTAGATCTGTATTTTTAGTCACGTCCGCCTCCTCAAATGAGGCGGTTGCATGGGCGGTAAGAATTGTGTCCGCCTAACCCATGCATCCTCTCTTGTCCGCCTCCACGTCCTCCTGTTAATGGGGCGGTTGCAATAAGTTTGTCCGCCCCCTAATGAGGCGGTTGCCTCTATTTTCTTCCTTTCTAGTGTCGTCCGCCCCATAATGAGGCGGTTGCATGCAAATCATGCGCATGCATGTCCTCTCCACGTGAGTTTTGTCTCCTTTATAATATATCTTTGCTTGTCATTTTTCCTACATTTTAACACATATAATACATCAGTTAATATAATAACATAAATATAGGAAAAACCTAAGATAAGTGAGAAACATTACTAAAAATGCTGCATTAATAAGGTGATTAAACCTTAATAAGTCTATATGTTTTGCACTTATCAGCTCATAATATATTTACTGTTCAACAAAAAACAGATTGCTTACTATAAAATTCATTATTGTGTTAAAGACGTCTCACGGTCAACCTAGCTATTGTGATGTACAGTATATTAACTTCAACCAATACACTACGCATTGAAGTGAAAGAAGGAATCACGGTTATGGATACCATCATATTGTAATCTACCATCTTGGTTGAAGACGATATGCAAATTAACAGTGGAGAAACCTCATTAAAGAAAGAAAGAAAGCGAAAATAAATCTAGATTGAAAATATTTTACTCGACCTATCAATTGAAATGTTGAAATTAAGCGTCCATCATCACTCACAGGTACACCCAATGGCAAGTAAACAGAAAGAAGAATGAGAAAATCAGAGTAGAGCAAGATTTGAGGTTGGATTCAAAACACCAAAAAAAATCACTTGTTTTCCGCAAGAAGAGAATAAAAATCCGGGACAAACAATAACAAAATATATATTACAACAAATGGTGCACATTCTTCTCTTTCATTGCGTATCAGAATCTACGAAAGAATACACCTCGGAAGTATCACTTGTAAATGTAAATTTCCATTCTCAATTGTGAGTTTAGTGCAGAATTGGGCAAAGCAAGTGAGTGGTACCAAAAAAATGAAGGGCACATTTGTATTTGCCAACCGTAAATGACATTATTCATAATGTGTCAAAATAACAACATCAAAAATATTGAGCACATAGTGTAATATTTTCACTCAACTCTATAGTACATTAATGTTGACATTAATCGAACACAAAATCAACCACGTTGAACGATTGGGGCCATATTTTCTAAGTTAATCCAGGTCAACTAACACAAAATTAATATATGAAGTTAAATAACATTAGTTTTAAAAATGATCCTTCAAATCTATATTTAGATATTAGCTTATAAAGTACGAAGTCTTTAGATGAGAGGAATTGATGCGCTTCCAGAAATTACTTACGGGTATAGAGCTGGTCACTCGGTCAGGCTGACCTGGGATCTTGACACTAAGCTCAGCCAAAGACCCGTCCAGCACCACTGACCAAGGTTCGAACCGACTAGTCCGTTTTCACTTTTCAAGAGACCATACTGTATTAAAATCAGCTCGGGACCGTATAAATTTGAGCCTCTCTGGGACCCGTTAGGGACTAATTAATAAACAACTATATTTTTTAATATGTAAGTTCCAACTATAAATAAAATATTTTCTTCTAAATATATAATTTATAATGTCAAAAATATTTTCACATATTAAAAAAATTATAATATACTCGATTAGCCATAAATTACATGGAAATTAAGATACAATTTTTTTTACAAAAAAAAAAAGGTGCAACCTGGACCGCGCTCAGGATGTACTATCCCTCATTAAAAAAATTATGGGACCGAGAGTGGTAGTTCGTAATTTAGAATTGATCCCTTACTTTAGAGACCACCACCAGTTGAGCCCCGGACCAAAACCAGGAATGGCATGTCCCATAAGGGTGGAAATTCGGGTTGATGGGTCGGGTTGAATCTCGTCCATACCCAACACAATTAAAATTGTATTGATCCATGCCCTAGTAAAAGGTAGGGTTTATTGAGTGTAAAATTATCCCCGTCGTATTCATTGCAGTCATGTCCTTTTTATATTAGGACCAGTTACATATTTACTGGATGTACTCTATTAAATGAAAGACTGGACTGCTACCAAAAATAGGCCCAAACGCATCAATACAACTGGGCCGACTTACTGGGACTGGACAAAATGAAAGTACGGTACTAACTACCGTCACTATCCTCCCGCGAGTCGATGCTTCTCATCAGAGGAAGCTTTGACCGTACATTCTGAAACGGATAGGGATTTAGGGCTTTTGTTAGGAAATCAGCGAGCTGCGCCGCAGACGAGAGGTAAGACACTTTCAAGCTTCCATTTTTAATTCTCTCTCGAATGAAATGGTAGTCTAACTCAAGATGTTTCACACGACTATGTAGTACTGGATTGCAAGCAAGAAACGTTGCGCTCAAGTTGTCGCAGAGCAGTGTCGAAGGTGACCGAAGATGAAGACCCAACTCAGCCATTAACTGCTGCAACCAAATGACCTCCGCTGCACCAGAGGCGAGAGATTTATACTCGGCCTCTGTTGTCGATCGAGACACGGTACTTTGGCGTTTGGAGCTCCAAGATATAAGGTGCGACCCGAGGAACACAAGCTGACCGGATGTGGAACGACGGTCCAGAAGCGAACCCCCCCAATCGGCGTCAGTAAACACGCGAAGATTGCCAGTAATTTCTGTGGGAAAGAACAGTCCCAAATCAACTGGAATTTGAGGTAACAGAGTATTCTTTTAACAGCTTTCCAGTGAATTTGTTTGGGTGTATGCATAAAGCTGCAAACTTTATTGACTGCATGTGTTATGTCGGGTCGGGGTGAATGATAAATATTGTAAACTTCTGACAATACTCCTGTATAAAGAAGGATTTTCGAACAGCGGAGAGTCCAAACTGTCTAGATTTTCAGTAGGAGACATAGGAGTAGAGATGGTTTTGGATTCAAGCATGTTGGTTTTCTGCAGAATGTCTGTGATGTATTGCGTTTGAGATAAAAGAATGCCCTGTGATGTTCTGGAAACTGAAACCCCAAGAAAGAAAGTTAAGTCCCCAATGTCGGTGATAGGGAAAACCGTAGCAAAGGTTTTGACAAATTGTCTGAGAGTGGGCAAGGAGGAACCAGTGATTAAGATATCGTCAACGTACACTAGGACATAGACTATATCTTTGCCCTGGATATAAATAAATATAGAAGTGTCGGACTTAGAGGTAGTGAAACCAATTTGAACAAGAAAGGAACTCAGTTTGGCATACCATGCCCTAGGGGATTGCTTTAGGCCGTATAAGGATTTCTTAAGATGACAAACATGATTAGGAAACTTATTGTCTTGGAATCCGGGGGGTTGCTTAACATAGACAGTTTCTTCGAGTTCGCCATGCAAAAAAGCATTTTGAACATCAATTTGTTGTAGTGGCCAACCATGAGAGACAACAATAGAAATAATGAGCCTTATTGTAGATTGCTTGACTACAGGACTAAAAGTCTCTGTATAATCATATCCTGGAGCTTGATTAAAACCTTGGGCAACTAACCGAGCCTTTCTTCTGTCAATAGTTCCATCTTTCTTCCTTTTAGTTCTGAAAATCCATCGAACCCCCAGTAAATTCATATCGGGAGTAAAAGGGACGAGATCCCATGTTTGGTTTTGTGTCAGAGCATTAAGCTCTTGCTTCATAGCTGTAATCCACGCTGGATGTTTCATTGCTTGCTTAAATGTTGGATTTTCTGGGATTAACTCAATATTTGTGGATGTAGGTGATAGTTGATAGTTCCGTCGGTTCGAACCAGAGGCTTTAGGCTGTTTGTTTTGGAGCGAGTAACCATAGGGTGAGAGGGAAGAGGAGGGGGATCATTCTGATTTTGAGAGGGTGGACTCAGATTTTGAGGGGAAGGTTGACTTTGAGTTTGAGAGGATGGACTAAGATTGGTATTGTGATTGTGATTTGATGAAGTAGATGGTGATGAAGATGGAGAAGTGGTTGCTGAGGGTAGGTTTTTGTTGTGGAGACAAGGATAGTAATGGTGGTGGAGGATGATTTTGTGGTTCTGGTTCTGTGGGAGAGGGACTGTGGGGCAGAAGGTTAGGTATGAGAAGGGTGTAGGTGCGTAGGTCATTGGGATATGTGGTATGACCAGTGTGGTAAGCAAAAGGAAATTCAGTCTCATTAAAAGTAACATCTCTAGAGATGTACATTCTTTTATTGGCAACATCATAGCATATAGGTAACCAGTGTGTTGAAGAGAATATCCAAGAAAAACACACTTAACAGACCTGAAAGCAAGCTTGTGAGACTGATAGGGTCGTAGGTTAGGAAAGCATGCACATCCAAAAGCCTTTAGAAAGGTGTAGTCAGGGTTGTGACCCATAAGAGCTTGAAAGGGTGAGGAGTTATTCAAAACAGGAGTAGGAGTTCGATTCATAAGATACACAGCTGTCTGAAAAGCATATGACCAATAGGTCAAAGGCATAGAGGCTTGTGAGAGCAGAGTGATACCCTTATCAACCACCCGCCTGTGTTGGCTTTCAACAGAACCATTCTGTTGGTGAGAGTGAGGGCATGTTATTCGATGTTTGATCCCTTTTTCCTGAAAATATGAGGTTAGAGCTTGGAACTCCCCCCCACCATCTGTTTGAACAGATTGAACTGTAGAGCCATAGTAATTAGCAATCATGTTAACAAAGGTAACTGAAAACTTTTAGACACCTCTCCCTTCTGAGATGAGGGGAAATAGCCACATGTAGCGAGAAAACATCGTCCCATTCACATAAAAAATGATGATCCATCAAACAGAAGAGAGATAAGCTGGTCCCCATAAATCCATAAACAAAGAGCAAACGGTTTTGTAGAGTAAGTAGGAGAAGCATAATGAGGAAGAGCATGAGGCTTTCCCAACAACAAGCAGAACAAAATTGGATAGGCGAACTATCAGCAACAGGTAGATTGAAAGCTTTTAAAGTTTGTTTGGTGATGTAAAGTAGATGGGTGGCCTAATCTCCAATGCCAACAGTGGGTGAGGCCTTTATTCCAACATTGAGCTGAGGGAACCGAGCATGTGAGGAACTAGCAGTAGGAAATAGGTAGACACCTGCCTTAGCTGGTCCTTGGAGTAGAACCTGATGAGTGTTGAGATCCTTCAAAACAAAATGAGTGGGAATGAAATTCAAAGAAGGTATTGTTATCAATGCAAACTGATTTACAGACAGCAAGCTTATTGAGTGTGGGGTGTATGAAACATATTGTTGAGTTTGTAAGTGCGATTGTGAGAGGAAACACACCCCTACCCTGATGAGAGATAGGTAACATGCTGCCATCACCAAGAGCTATAGAATCAGACCCAGCATAATCAGAGGCAGCAATGTTGAGGTGAGAAAAATCACCAGTAAAATGGTGAGAAGCCGTATCAGGCATCCAATCAGTAGCAGTAGGCACAGGGGCGTAAGTAGTAGCATTGCAGCAAAGAAATTCGGGGGAGAAGACTGATATGAGTGATTATAACGATGAAAACAATCCCTGGCCTCATGTCCCTTCTTGTAACATATTTGACAGGAGGGTCTAGTGTCTGGTTGTCCTGTAAAATATCTAGTTCCATTGTTGTTGTTGGCCCCACGACTAGAACTTCCACCTCTAGTAGATGTAGAGGTGTAACGGCTCTGCCTCTGTTTTGTTTATTTGAAGACCTTCCTCTGTTGTTGTTATAGCCACCACGACTCTAAGAGTAATCTTTTTCAGTAGTGGTCATAATACTAGAATTAACCATAACAGCGTTTGTTAACTGTTGAGACTGCTAAGATAGAGTTGCCTCATACTAATAAACTGCTCAGAATTTCAAACGGAGCCAGCTGCTGTCTTGAGTTCATGAGAATGGTAGAATAGGATTGTACTCAACAGGTAAGCCTCGCAGCAAAAAGGTTCTAAACTCAATATCAGACACTGAATGACCAGCACCAGCTAGAGAAAAGACTAGGCTTCGTGCTCTGTTATAGTATTCAGAAATACCTTCATCTCCTTTCTTAGTAAGGCTAGCAAGTTGGAGATGAAAATGTCCTAACTGAGCAACCGATTGAATGCATAGGTTGAGTGTAATAGATCCCAAAGCTCTTTTGAAGATCGACAACCAACAGTAGAGATAATGATAGGTTGGGTGAGAGACATATGTATGACTGACATTATGAGTTGATCTTGATTTACCCATTTGATATATTCATGGTTCAACACTTCCATCGTTATGTATTGAACAGGACAGCTGTGAGAGCCATCAAGGAACTTGAATAAGTCATTACCTCTCAAGAATGGAACAATGGTGGTCTGCCACAAACTGAATTCTCCTGGGTTAGCTTTATCAAATTCCCTGCCGCTGACAAGACGGATTGAGTACTGGTGAATGATGTGTGTATCGTTGTTGCATTTGTGTTGGAATTTGGGTTGGAATTTGAGTTTGTATTGGAGTTTGTGTGGGTATTGTGTGTGTTTCTCCTCCATCGGAGGGAGTTTCAGCCGACATAGTTAAGGAAAAAAAGTTACGGCTCTGATACCATAGTAAAAGGTAGGGTTTATTGAGTGTAAAATTATCCCGTCGTATTCATTGCAGTCATGTCCTTTTTATATTAGGACCAGTTACATATTTACTGGACTGTACTCTATTAAATGAAAGACTGGACTGCTATCAAAAATAGGCCCAAACGCATCAATACAACTGGGCCGACTTACTGGGACTGGACAAAATGAAAGTACGGTACTACTACCGTCACTATGCCCGACCCAAAAATAATAGGGTAACAAATTTTCAACACAACCCATGTAAAATTGTTGAATTCAAATCCAACCCGTTTAACACGTATAATACAAATACTATTGTTTTTCTACAGAATTATCAGTTGTTCTTATAAGCAAGTAGATGACAGTTATTTGTTTCGAGTCATTGTGTGACGTTTTTCCAAATGTCAACATTCTGGTACACAACATCATGTATGTTACAAAACCATCTCAATTAGACATTATACATCTTCATATAGAACCTTTAGTTGGGCCTAGAGAATGTATTTGGATTTGGATTGGATTTTAAAGAATGTATTTGTGTGGCCCGGAGAATTGGTAGTCATTTATTTATTGTTATACTAATAGTTATAGAGCTAATAGTAATACACACTCATGTAGCATATCTACTTATTTATTTTATTAGCTTTTTTAAAAAATAGAGTAAATGAGTCAGGTTGAAGTTGGGTTAGATTTTTACCCATATCCAACCAAAATTTAATAGGTAACTCATGCCCCACCCAAAAAATAAAATGGGTCAATAATCTTAACTCATACATATTATTTATGGGTTGGGTTTGGTTCAGGTTTTTTAAATATTAGTTTAAATATAAAAAATTGAATAAATAATTGAAATCTATAGAAAAAAATATTTTTTTAAAATGTATGGTACTTAATTGGTATAAATTTGATACTTAGGTGGTAAAAATTATGGTACTTAATTGGCAGAATTGGTATAAATTATAAGTTTCAAATATAATATTTTTTTGAATACATTACTGGGAACCCTGTTTAGGTTTTGGGATAATACCGGTAACTACCTTGTTTATCATAATTATTGGTAACCAATTTAAGGTTACGGTATCTCTGACTATAAGCCCCCAACTATAACACTGTTAATAAATTGTTAACTCCTTGCTAACATGTCAACTTGTTCACTAAATGATGTCAAGCTGGACAAAAAATATGGCTTAACCAGCATAGTCTAAGTCTCTCATCCACCGCTATTTTCCTAAAAACATCAACCCTAACTCATCCAATATGATCATGCTCCAAATCTTCCACACATTTTTAGGAGGTTGTTTATCTGCTACGTAGCACTAAGAAAGGACTTGTTCTTGGTTGTAGACAAATCCTAGGCTAGGGTTGACATTTTAGGGAAACAATAGTGGGATGGGAGAGACTTAGATGATGCTGATGAAGTTTTTTGTCTAGCATGACATCATTTAGTGAATAAGTTGACAGATTAGTAAGGAATTAACGATTTATTAACGGAGCTATAGTTCGAGAGCTTGTAGTCAAAGATATTGTATCTTCAAGGTGATTACTAATAATTATGGTAAACACAAGATGGCACCGGTATTATCAAAAAACTCAAGGGGGTTCCTAATAATTTACTCTATTCTTTTTCATGGTACTAAACAATTTTTAAAACATTTAATAAGTATTTACTTTTTGCATTATTTTATGATCACATCATAATTTTTTATTTTTTATTTTTTAAAATTTTTATATATATTTTTATAGTATTTGATTTTTTTAAAAAAAATCAATACTTCAAGGGATATTGAGAACTTTAAGAAAAAAATTATCAATAAGTAAAAATAGTTTTATCTTTTTTCTTCTGGTAATGAACTATAGTAATATTTCATAGACTTTTTACAAAAATATAGTGATAATTTATAACTTTTTTGGGGACATTTCATGAATTAGTAAAAGATATAATGACTTTTTAAATAAAATATGTGAACACTATAAAGATTAAATATTTGATAAATTCCCCCACCAAAAAAAGGTAGTCCCGGAGCTCTTCCAATGAGAGAAAACAGACCGGTCTCAATTGAATAACAACACTAATGACAACAGATTAGTAACAATGAAATTGACAACACGTGTTAGATTGACGACATTAAAATTTGATAACAACTGTCATAATAAAATAAATGAGATGTTAAAATTGATGATAACTGTTAGATTAATATTTATGTACAACATTTGAATAATGTAAAAAATGATAAAGATTAACACTAAAATAGATGTAAAATTTATTTTAAAACTGAAATCCAGAAACATATTACTCCTTCCGTAGCAGTAAAGCTGATCAAATGGGCAGCCGGGCCGGACCGACATTGAATTCTAAGTCCGAATGGGCCTATATTTTGTTCAAGTTGTTTTTAAATTTTTCGGGCCGAGCTAGGCCCAGACTTATTTTAATCTTTGTCATTGCCCGGCCCGGCTCAGACTTATTTTAATCTTTGTCATTGCCGGCCCGGCCGGCCCGGTTTTATAATTTTTTTTAATATTGTTAGTTTTTTTGAAAAATATATAGACTATATATAATATTAATATATATTAAATATAATATAAATATATGTTGTATGTAATATTAATAGATATTATATATAATTTAAATAAATAATATAAGGTATTATATAATATTTAAATATATACTTCCTCCTATTTTCAATACTTTATTTTCTACCTCTAGGCATAAGAATTAAAAAGGGAAAATTTAGAGTATTTTACCCTTATTTTTTGCATTGAGAATTGAAATAATTTGCAAATTAGAGTTGTAAAATAAAAGATTGGAGGGTAAAATAGAAAAACAGATCACAAAAAAAGCTAGAACATCTTCTATTTTGAAACTAGTGAAAGAATCAAACAAATTATATACTGAAAACAAGAGGAGTATTATATTATATTTATAAATATATATATAATAATAATAATAAACCAGGCTGGATCGGTTTAGTTACGGGCCAAAAATTTTACTAAAAACCGGTCCAAATTTTTCAGGACTTGATTTGTTGTCAAAACCCGCTCAATTTTTTTTCTAAATGGACTTTTCGGATTTTATTTCCTTTTTTTATCAAAAAATCGGAGGTTACCCTCATCTACTATTGCATGAAATCAACTTTACATCATCCAGACATTGGTTCATTACACAACCAGGCGGCTCAAATAACATGGGATTATCTAATCCCTTAGCAAGACTATCCTTAGCAAGTAAATCGGCCACCTTATTACAGCTGCGCGAACAATGGATCAAAGAGATCCGCCAAGTAAGGCGTGACAATTTCCTGCACTCCATAATGATGGGCTTACACCGGTGGAGAGGAGGGCACTCATCAATCAGCTTCAGCAGCTCATAAGAGTCGGAGCAAAAGATGATTTCATTCAAACCTTGGTCCCATGCCATCTTCATAGCGTGCAATAGAGCTAACCCTTCAGCTTGCAAAACGCTGGCTTTGCCAATTTTCCTCCCAAACCCAAACATCCATTGACCTTCAGAGTTTCTGCAAATACCACCAATAACAGCTAAATTAGACACATTAACAGCCGCATCAACATTGAACATAACATGCCCAGGAGGGGGAGGGTTCCAAGTATCACAAATAACAGAGAGAGTTTCATTGCGATCCGAAATTCTTCCCTGCTGTGAGAGAAGAGCAGACTCCCATTCTCTTCTGTTTGAAACACATGATCTGATGATATTTGATAATGGCAAGAAGACTCTTGATTCATGCCCAAAGACCTTGGAATTCCGCCAAAGCCATAGGCTATGGCATCCTATCGCAAACACCTCAGACCATGGAAAAGAGATTAATCTAGAGTTAGAATCCAATAAATTAGAACCAATCCAATGTAAGAAATCCATGTCATAAAAATCTCCTCTTTGCTATAGGGACAAACCGATTTCATATTCTCCTGGCCACATAACAATCCCGCAAAACATGGACATCAGTTTCTTCCAAACCGCAATAGTGACAAGAGTTGTCCTGGGTAAACCCAAGAGCATGGCGCCAAGTATTTGTCATCAATTTCCTCAACACCAGCTGCCAGAAAAAAGTTGTAACTCTCTCCTGGGTGTGGAGTTTCCACAACTTCCGGAAGAGATCGGAGGGAACCCAAGCTGCAGAATTTAAACTTTCCTACACACTTAAGAAACTGTAAGCAGAAGCAACAGAATATAAACCTGAATTGTGCAGACTCCAAGATATAAAATCGTCATCTGCATTAGGAAAGACCAATTCACTACTGAAATCATGCTTTAGATTTTCAGGAAGAAAAGGCATAAAACTATCCCACTTCCACCCTAAATTCTCATCCCAATAATCAATAACTAAGTCATCAACTCTGGATTCAGGGACCTCTCTTACCGCTAGAGATAACAGATCAATACTGAATAGCCATTTATCCTTTCAGAAACTGACAAACCTACCATTGCTTACCGTCCATTTGAAACCCACTTGAATTAGAGGTTTACACTTTCTAATGTTTCTCCATGTAGTCGAGCAGCGACTAATATCAGGGTTAGGATACCTACTTCTCAAGAGACGGCTACACACCCAGACTGATCCGAAACAAGTTTCCAAATTAACTTACCAAAACATGCCTTATTCATGATGCGGGCTTTCCTAAATCCTAATCCACCTTCATGCTTAGGTTTGCAGATCTGATCCCAAGAGACTGAGTGAAACCTGCGCTCATTTTGATCATGTCCCCAAATAAAATTCCGACACAGTTTGTCAATGCTATCACAGACATTGCTAGGGAGGAGTTGGCATTGCATATTGTGAATAGGAATGGAAGAAACATAACTTTTAGCTAAACAAACTCTGCCCGCAAAAGATAGGGTTTTCATCTTCCAACCCGCTAGCCTACCCTTTATTTTATCTAATAATAGATGCTGGTTCCGCTTGTCTACTCTACCCTGCTGTAAAAAGACCCCCAAATATCTACCAAAATCTCTAGAGACAGGAATACCAGCCTCCAAACTAAGAATCCTAGCCCTCTCATTACTGGCATTCCTAGATAAAAGAATAGTCGACTTCTCAAAACTTATCACCTGTCCTGAAGCGGCACAAAAATCTGAGAGAATCTCTCTCATAATGCGAACTTGGCTAGGAGTAGCTTTTCCAAAAAGGACCAGATCATCCGCAAAGAAAACTATGAGTCAATGAAGTCCCACTATGCCCCATAGTAAGAGGTTTCCATAATTTCCTATCCACAGCCCTATTGATTAACTGAGACAGCCTATCAAGACAAAGGACAAAAATATAAGGGGAAAGAGGATCTCCCTGACGAACACCCTTACCAGCTTTAAACATATCTAACGGCCCCCATTCCAACTCACCTGGAACGAAACTGATGTAATACAAAACATGATTAGCCTAATTAAACTTGGGGGAATACCCAAACAGTTTAAGGTGTCATTGATAAATTCCCAGAGAGTCTATCATAGGCTTTTGCGAGATCTCTATTCATGGCCATGTATCCCTCCTTTGCTTTAGTATTGTGCAGAAAATGTATTGCTTCCTGGACAAGCACTATATTATCAAAAATGCATCTACCCGGAATAAAACTAGATTGGTTTACCGACACCCATCTCGGCATAAAAGGTTTGAGGCGATTAACAATAACCTTAGACAAGATTTTGTACTGGACTTGGCACAATGAAATTGGCCTGAATTGAGTGATTAAAGAGGGCTGCTCCACTTTGGGAATGAGAATGATAACTGTTTGGTTAAGTTTCTTATCAAAAAAACCATCAACAAAAGATTTTTTAACAAAATTCCACATGTGTGGGCCAAGGAGATGAAGAATTCCAAAAGATTGAAAGAAACCGCTGGAAACCCGTCCACCCCAGGAGCTTTGTAAGCCTTCATACTACCCAAAGCTTTTGTAACTTCCAACATGGTAACATCTTTGGATAATGCCTCAGTATCCTCATTGGTGAGGCTAGGGAAGTCATGGAAAACCAGGTTTCGAATATGCTCCTCAGGACTGGAGAAAAGGTTAAAGAAGTGCTCCTGAACCAAGCTACACAGATCAGCATCATTAGAAGTCCAAGTCCCATCAGCTCTCAACAGAGATGAAATCTTATTCCTCATTCTTCTGACCTTGGCCTTAGTGTGGAAATAAGTTGTATTCCTATCTCCCAACTTTATTTTATCCTCCCTGGACTTCTGGAACCATAGTAACTCTTCCTTCTGAAGCCAAACATCAAGATCGTTAACGAAACGCTTCTCCAACCCCCTTAAATGGTCCCCAACTCCTCTATCAATGGCTTTTTGAATCCCCTTCAAGCGAGCTAGAATTCTATTTTTATTGAATGTAATATGACCAAAGGTGGATCTATTCCAAACTCTCAAATGATCACTAAGGCCATCCAACGCACCCCGGATATCCCCATCCATATGAAGGTTTTGGATTACAGAGCTATGAAAATCGGGGTGGGTAAACCATGCAGCCAAGAATTTAAAAGGCCTTTGTCTAGGACCTCTAACAGAGCTATGGTTTAGGGACAGATAAACCGGACAACGATCTGAAGAGAAACGGGGAAGAACCTCCACAGACACATTTGGAAATAAATTAGACCACTAAACAGAAGCTAACACCCTATCTAGTTTAGCCCTACGTTGGCCGCTATCCCAAGTAAAAAAGTTACCAAACGTATGAAGTTCCAAAAGGCCCTTATCAAAAACCTAATTCACAAAGAGCCGATCCGTACCACCATTCCTAGCTCTAGATTGAAACCTATCAGAGAGATGGAGGGTGGCATTAAAGTCCCCCCCCCCCCAATAATCCACGGGGCATCACTATCAATAAGACATTGATCAATCAGTCCACAACTGCTGCCTAATAGTCGGGTTCGGGCTAGCATATACAGCTGTAAGGAAAAAGGATTGGACAAATACGTAACACACAATGAATAAATTGTCTAGTAGAACTAACAATCTGAATTTTAACAGGGTCCTTCCACAATATCCATAACAGAGAATAACAAGCAAAGAACAATCACCAGCCAAAACAAGACAGTATAAAAACAAAATCTAGAATGTCTCCATATGGAGTTTACCTCTACCTTACGCTTCAACAGAGCTGTCATTAATACTGCCATGTCGAATACCAGTCCCTCGATCCGTCATATTAATGGAAGACTTAGCAGATATAGAAGCAATAGAATGAACAGATGGAGATTTAGAAACTAAACCTGACTGATCCGGCAAAGACTGCAGATGCGACTGATCAGGCGGATTACTCGACGACCGTCGCCGGGCCACTGAGCGATGCTCCAATCTGGTTGTTTGGGTCATCGAGGAAGAACCCGGCTTTGACACTCCTTTTAGCAGATTATCGCCGGCTGTAGCCCCTGGCGTTGATTCTAGGTTTCGCTTCATCGCCTCGAAGTCGGTTGACTGATTCCGCAGCAACGGCCGTGGAGGAGGGAGATCTTCATCGTTCCCACGCGAAGTCCTAACCTTCCCAGCATTCTCCAATTTATCTGACTCCACATCCCAATTTCGTCATTATTGAAAACATTAAAACGTGATCCACGTTAGTCTTGAAAGTGTCAGCTTTCTTAATTTCACTTGAATCTCGTTTCTGTTTAGCCTTGGACGCATTTCTTTTCTTAGGAACCATCCAGTCCCCATAATCGTTTATAACATGGGGAAGATCGCCCACCGTCTTTTTTGGTACAAGTCGAACACCTTCACACTGCAGATACGAACCCTCAACCCCTCGGTTAGGGCAATCAGAATCTTTATGGCCATAGCAGCCACAAGAAAAGCAGACTAAATGGAGTCCCTCGTACTCTATCCTCATTGTGCGTCTGCGGAACTTATATTTGGCTAACAGCGGTCTGGTGAGGTCAACCTCAATGGCCACTCTAGCCAACCGCGACTTTCCAAAACCTGCCATTGAGAGGTCAACTCGCTTAACCACTCCAACTCTAGAGCCCAGAAGTCTTAAGAACTCCTCATTGTAGTATTCACTGGGAAGATCTGGAAAACGCACCAACACCTCAAGATTCGCAAGCGCCTCTGAATTTGGATTGAAATTTGGCTTCCACCGTCGGACAGTCAGATAGTGGTCCATAATTGGCCACGGTCCCTCCGTTAGAACAAAATGGATATCCTCTCTGTTCGCAAATTCGATTCTGTAGAAACCATTTGTCAAGTCGTCCATAACAAATTCTCCATGTAAGTTCCACCTTTCCTGAGTCTGTCGAACAACACATGCATTGGAAAATTTTTGCCCAGCAATTTGACGATTATTGCATTCTGCCATGGAGCTCTGAAGCGAATCTTCTGCTCTTTCGTGATAGTAATCGAAGGACACTTGGGATCCTCCTCTTCCATATCATCCTCCTCGTCATCCGACACCGAATTGAGCCACTCGTCGTCAGTAGGTAATGTCGTATCTTGCACGTGGTCACCCAGAACAGCCTTCTTGAAGGAGATTGGTGTCGCCGAAGCCGGATTCCTTGGATTCTCATTGTCCAATTGCAGATCCTCCATGTTATTATCCATATCAACAGATTTCCTTGCCTTCTTTGGTGGATTGAGCGGAGCATCCAAGTTCTCCATTGGTTAGACAATACGCAGAATAGCGCAGGCCAGAGAAATCACAGAAGCTAAAGAAAACAGGAGTAGAGAATCAAGCTCGGAGTACAAGAATGAAAGTGAGGAAGGTCGCAAGTAGCGGCCACTGGAAAGATGGACAGAAGGAGGCAAACTTAAGAAAAGTTCGCCGAGAAGCCCTCAACGCGACTCTCATGTTTTACTTCTTTTTGTTCAGATTTTATTTCCTGGCCGAGCCAGGTTGAGCCATCGAGTTGGATCAGTGTTGATGACCTCTACGTATCAGCAATCAAGTGGGATGTGAACTTAACTTTCGAATTTCTTTGGTTTGAAATATAGGCTCTGTTCGGCATGGCTGTTTTGGCAGCATAAATGCAGCATATTTGCTGGCAGGAATGTGTTGGCATAAATGCAGCTGTTTTAAAAACTGTTGTTTGGCAGTGCAGCATATATGCAGCATGTTTGATTAAGTTAGTTATATGTAGTGTGTACCGTTTTCGTATTACAATTATAATTTATTATATTACACTATGTAACTTTATTTTGTTAGTGAAAATAAATAAAAAAATCACAAACAATAAAATTTTTATTTCTATTATATAAGCAAAACTTGTAACTCCTAAACAATATCTTTTTATTATCTAATTTTATAATTCTTCCAAATATAAAAGCGTAAAAAAAGAGAAAAGCGTTTCAAATTTTCTGATAATGTTATGTGAATTTATTTAGTGAAATTATAACTTTTAATAATATATAATATTTTGTAACTTTGTATGTTAATAAATTTATATGCATTCATATTTCTATATACTATTTTAATATTTTAGTTTATATATATATATCATATCAATATGTGTATATTTATTCGTTTTTTTAATTTTATTAATCTATGTGGTATTACAAATAATATATTAGATTTGTATTATAAATGTGATTTTTTGTAAATTTGGCTAAAGATGTAGTACTATTTTTATAAATTATTTAAAGTATTATGTAATTTGTAATAAATAAAGTAACTTGTAAAAATTTCTCTTTTTTTAAATCAATAGTCACAGTAATTGTATTATGAAGTGAGTAAAGAAACGGAAGTGAAAGCACGAAAACAAAAAAATAGCATTTACTGCGGACATTTATGCTGACATGGTAATGAGAAGAGATGGGGATATTAGCAGTGGTACGGAAGCTGACCAGATACCGAAGAATAATGCCACTACTGTACTGAATTAGGTTCCTTTAGCACCCCCACCATTAAAAGAGCTGATATGACATGAGAAACAGCTGGCTACGAGGGAGAAATAGAGGACTAATCCAACCATACACACTCGCTCACTAGTCACATCAAATCTGGACCCAATAAAATACTACTACTAGTACCAACAGTGTAGCCCGCAACAAAGCTGTCGGCTATGAGGAAGCTAAGCAATATCGCAACAGAATACTACTGGTATCAAAGAATGGACGAAAATCGAATAAAGAATACAGGTTAATTGGGACCATTGGAAAAGAAATTCGTACAAATTTTAATTTGATAAAAGAATGGAAAGGACAATCTACAGGTCCCACACGTGTCCACCAACAATTAAAACACACCTCCTCCTAAGACATGTCAATGTCACGCACAAAGCACCGAACACACATAAGTAGGAGTAATCTTTTACCGTGATGAACATAATATTGATACCATAATATTGATTATATTTGCTTTCCAATGTGATGAACGAAAGTTACACATGTGTCCAACGACTTTGTATTTATTTTTTCGTTTATCTAATTTAATTTTGTCTTGTTTATGATCTAAACTATAACAATGTTTACAAACGCAATTATAGTGACGTTTGAATTTTATGGAAGATATCCCTTCAACATACAGTATGTACTCGTGGCTTGGTGGTAGAGGAGTGGTGTCCTCGAACTAAAGATCCTGGGTTCAAAACCTACCCCACTTATAAAAAAAAATACAGTATGTACTAATAATCCACCCCCTCTCAATCCTCTTCCATCTCGCTGAAAACAAAAATCAGTCACGTTTGGTCATCAATGTATATCTTTGACTTCTGATTATGACGTTAGACGGACATTTATACACTACTACTATTGCTACACTACTTGCTTCGACTCACTCTCACTCCCCCATTAATTTACTGACTTCACTTCTCCCCTATAACATTAACTCCCTCGTGACATTTTTTAATATATGCTACTTGAATTTTTGTTTCTGTGGATATATATACATTACGAGAGACTTGGGATTCTATCAATTTTGAAAAGTTTCAATAAAATTTGAAAAATCTTTTTTGTCTGTTCCGTCTCTTTCAGACACCACATTTATCAAGCAACAACGAACAATGAATGAAATAACATGAAAACCGTCCTATTGCTCTGCAAACGGACCGCGTTCGGTATGTTGTTTTTGTCTGACTGTTTTGTGGTTGTTTTATATGTGACAGTATATTATTGGAGTAGAACGTAGGACCCGTGTGACCCACGCGGGAACCACCCCAAAACTACCCTATTTATGCGCACGGGGAACGCAGCCAATGCACTTCAATTGGTCTTTTCGTATTTGTTCATGTTCATAACGTATACACACTACTACGAACGGACCGGATAGAACCGCGCGAACCAAAAAATAAATTGAATTGTAGTATTGCGTTTGATATCACTGTTGGTTGGTATCCAGCTAGCAAAGAAAGATGAACACATTTTTACGCTACACGTTAGAATTGGAAACGCATTAAAAAATACTACTACTGCAGTACTGCTATTAAAACCACGCACGCCAGTTTGGGGTACTCTTTTTCTATTCCCCACACAATCCTCCCCTTGATTCTGTAAGGTCCCACTCCTGACTTTTGTTTGTCCTTATCCGCTTCCCATCTACCTAGCAAGTTCCTACTTGACCATTCTGTTTGCTTTTTTGACACATTTTTTTATTTTAATATTAAACATATAAGATAAAATAAATTTATAAAATAAATTTCTATGACACATAGTTTTTCATATAAGGATTCCATTACAAAACTTAGATTTATAAAATTATGCCATCTTACATGTTAAATATTGAATCAAACGACATATCCAAATAATAAACAAGAAGGTCAAATAAGGACGGAGGGAGTAGCAACCTACCCGTCAATGAGAAAAGTGTTTTTGCCGTACTAGATCTTCTATTTATTATTTATATTGTGTTTTATTTCAATATTTAACATATAAAATAAACTAATTTTAAAATTTTAAATTTTATATATAATTCCTTCTATAATAAATTATATATTATAAATTTGGTTTTATAAAATTATTTTATCTTATATATTAATATTAAAATAGAAAATGTGTCATAAAACAAAGATCATTTAAGAGAGTATGTCTGTTAATTAATATCTGTCGTTTTAGGATGTGATTTTTGTTTAAAAATATGTGTCATTCTAACTTTTTGACACACTGTTCCACTTTTAACCCTACTATTCAACACAAAAATAATTATTATCTAGATAGAAAAGTAAAAATAAGGATATATGTGTCATTATTTTACTTTCCTTAATAAGTATGTAATGACAGATATTTTTACACGGGAGTATTACCCTTGATCGGTTTTACCGGTTTGTTACTGTTTATGGTTTAATAGTTGCGGTGCGGCAGCTGCAACAGCAGATTCTCAAAATCTCTAATCTTGTTATACAACAGTAGTACCAAATAGTAACTTAATCAGATCTACATAACTTTCTCTAGTACTGTTGTTTGTAGTTTGATAGTTTATAAAACAAAAGTTCCTTAAAAAAACAAAAGTAAAATAATGATCAAATACTCCCTTTTCATCAATTGATATTTTTTTTGTTTTATGACTCATTTGTCTTTTGATAAAATAATACATAAACTAAAATTTGTAATATATGATAAAGGATCATTTGTCAATTTATAGTGAGGCCATTCGAAACTTTTGTGTGAGTTTTGTGTGCGAAACTGTCGACCGATAAGGCCATAACATTTTTCGGTCGTGAAATCCGGATGAGGCCTCGCTTTGTGTCTTGCTGTTGGAAATTGAGAAGCTGTCTGCTGATGGTTTTTGCAGAAGCTGTCAGTTGTTGGTTTTGGTGTTTGATGGAACTCTTGCTGATGGTTTTAAAAAATAGAGACAATTGTTAGATCATGCTGCTGAAATTGAGATTGCTGATGGTAAACTGAAACTTGCAATGATGGTTTTTATGATATGTAAAGATCATTCTGTTTGATTGTGTGTGCTGATATCTGATTTTAGATAATTGTTGTTGTGTGCTGCTGTTTTTAAAGCTGATTTAAAAAAATTGTCTGCTATAAACAAACTCAATAATTGAGTATTACAGTACAGGCGTAACACGACTGGTTTTATGATTTTTTTTTGAAGCAGACTGATTTTATGATGGATCAAAAAAAAAAAAAGACGTGTAGTTGATAGCCGATTGGGCGTCAGCGACTAATGTTGCCATCTTTCGGTATTACTACCTCACCTCCTCCCTGTTTGACCTTCTTGTTTGTTTTTGACACATTTTTCCACTTCAATATTAAACGTATAAGATAAAATAATTTTATAAAATAAATTTCTACAACATATAGTTTTTCACATAAGAATTCTATTGTAAAACTTAAATTTGTAAAATTATGTTATCTTATTTGTTAAATATTGAGGTCAAACGAATTCAAATAGTAAACAAGAAGGTCAATCAGGGACGGAGGGAGTACTATTTAATAATTCCCTGAAAAAAATATCTTAAAAATGAAATTAACCAAAAATGATGTTCATCACTTCATCCTTAATTTTTTAAAAAATTAAGGAAATTTCATGAAATGCCATTATATTTTTGGCTAATTTATGAAATGTCACTAAAATAGAAAGTCACAAAATGCCACTATATTTTTGTAAAAGTCCATAAAATGCCATTATAGATGGAAAAAGACACAAATACCCTTAATAGTTAATAAAGTACTTTTTAAGTTCACAATATGCCCCTAAGTGTTAAAAATTCACAAAAATTCACAAAAAATCAAAATATAAAAAAAAATTAAAAATTAAAAATTTTTATAAAAATTAAAAGGGAAATTTCATGAAATGCCACTATTTTTTGGCTAATTCATGAAATACCCCTAAAAAAAAGAAAGTCACGAAATACCACTATATTTTCTGAAAAGTCCATAAAATACCACTATAGATGGAAAAAGACAAAAATACCCTTACTAGTTAACAAATTACTTTTAAATTCACAATATGCCCTTAAGTGTTAAAAATTAACAAAAATATCAAAATACAATTAAAATATGAAAAAATTATAAAAATTAAAAATTTATAAAAATATAAAATTATAAAAAAATTAAAAAATTGAAATGTTTTAAAATTATAAATTAAAAAATTTTAAAAACTATTTTATTTTTAAAATTTAATGATATTTTAAATTTTCAAATTTTTTAAATTTTTATAAATTTTATATTTTTTTTATTTTTATTGTATTTTGAAAATTTTGTTAATTTTTTAACACTTAGGGGTATATTGTGAACTTTAAAAGTACTTTGCTACTAGTAGGGGTATTTTTGTCTTTTTTTCTATCTATAGTGGCATTTCATGGACTTTTCAAAAATATAGTGACATTTTGTGACTTTCTTTTTTTTGTGGCATTTCATGAATTAGCCAAAATATAGTGGCATTTCATGAAATTTCTCAAATTTCTCAAATTATATAAATTATAAAAAATATAAAATATCATAAAATATTAAAACAAATAAATTTTCATTTTTTAAAATTCATTCAGTACCATAAAAAGAATATTTGTTTTAAACAAATAATTTTATACAATTTTTCTACCAATTAAGTACCATAATTATACCAAATAAATACCATAATTTTTAACTTACATTTTTTATTTATTATTTTCTATTAATATAAATTATTTCTTCAAAATAAATATTATATTTAGAAATTTTAGTTTTTAAAATTTATCAGCAATATAAAAAAATAAATTACTTACTTTGAATTAATAAACAATCTAAATTGATAGAAAATAATAAAAGGAATGTTTGATAAAAATATGGTACTTATTTGGTATAAATTATGGTACTAAATTGGTAGAAAAATTGGTATAAATTATTTGTTTAGAACTCAATATTCTTTTATGGTATTGAATAACTTTTAAAAATGAAATATTTATTTTTTAATATTAATGACATTTTCATTTTTAAATTTTATAATTTTTTATATTTTTATATTTTTATAATTGTTTTATATTTTTTATAAAATTTTTATATTTTTATTGTATTTTTAATTTTTTGTGAATTTTGTGAATTTTTTTACATTAGGGGCATATTGTGAACTTAAAAGTTCTTTGTTAATTAGTAGGGTATTTTTGTCTTTTTTCCATCTATAATGGCATTTCATGAAATTTTGAAAATATAATGGTATTTTGTAACTTTCTTTTTTAGTGACATTTCATGAATTAACAAAAATATAATGACATTTTATGAATTTCCCAAAAATTTATTCTGATTTGATAAAATGATAGTTATTCTACATAAAATTATGCTTAGCTTAGCAGCTAGTGCCTATAGCAACAAGTTGAAAGGATCTCTCCCCACATAATTTTCTACGATATTTTGGCAACTTGGTCAGACGCACGCTTCGGATCTAAAACCCCCTTAGGTACCCATCCAGCCTGGAGAATCTTTTCCATTTGACTATTGATTTATCACCAACAACATGGAGATCTCTCCTCCCCCCTTCCCTAAAGAGAAAAGACAACAAGCTAGTTGTAGCATATCCTCAATAATACTATACGTATGGCGGGCCCCATGATCTCTGCTCAACTAACTTCATCCTTCGTCTTATAGTATAAATCATGCGCGATATATTCACTAGTTAATTCAACATCTTTGCTTTTCGTTTATACTACTTTTCCATGTCCATGTGTGGTGTACTTAAGGATAGCATTATTATTAGGACGGTAACGAAGTCATATCCACGTTAGATCCTGGATAGCTGCACATGCGACACATTTGAAAATTACTAAACATAAACGTACGTTTATAAGATGTTACAATCGTGGTACAAGGTCATCCACACGCTAATTAATTACATGGTCATCTCATCCACATATGCAACTTGTTCGAAAATAATGCCGTTTCTAAGTTTACTTTTGATGAATTAATTTATTCGTTAATTGATAATCTACCCACGAATACTTATACGAAAGACTATACGCATTATTATTTCTCACGGAATAAATATACCGTGAGAAATAATAATATGTTACGTTAAGTTGAGATCTTTCTAACATTTATGAGGAGAAAATTGAAGATCCTTTACATTTTTCTATAGTACTCCTTGGATATTTTTTCAACGAAGAAGCAACCACTTCTTTTGTAAAAACTTCTCGACTGTACCTTATACTAACTCGACTTTCCGACGTGTCTACTCCAATAGCCTTCCCCAAGTTATCAATCTTCTAAATGACGTACCAAAACATCAAAGGAGAGGAACGCAGAATTTGGAGTGGGCAAGGACCAATGAAGACCATGCCACAAAGAGCTACACTTTATGATTATAACCATCAGATAGGATGGAATGTTAGCGGCAAGAGACAAAGTCTAAGGATATGATCATTGTATGTATATGAAAGCAGATGTCCAATATTTTCCTTAGCTATTTTGTTACCAACCCAGATCGTGGAACCAGTAGAAGAGCACGTCGACCACCTCCCACCTTCAAGACTTTGTCTAGAAACTGTTATAGTGGAGGGTTACTGCATACGTGAGGAGTGGGCTTTATCTTAGCAGTATTCAGTAATTATCCTTTAGTAATTATTTAATTAATTAGATTACTTATGTAACCGTCTGTAGCAAACTCCTATTTAAGAGGAGGCATTTGATCTTTAATGGCAGCAGATATCTTTCGTACTAGTTTCCTATTCTCTGTTATTCTCCCCTGAAGCCATTGGCTTCATATTTCCTCTAAAGACTTTCTCCTATCTAAATTGATGACCAAACTATAAGATTATAGCAAATCAACAGATACTAAAGGAAGAGAAATAAGAAGAAAAATATTATCTCATTGAAGAGCTTTACAAGAGAATGCAATTTACTGTCTGGTGCATGTATCTGTTTATCTATATATTGCGGTATATATAGGCCTAATTATATAAACATTATATATGGAAGGGAAGGGTACAAACTAGATGTAACAGTTACTATATATTATGTAGAGTACTCTCATACACCTCAAAGATTACAATTTGTGCACAAGTTTAAGCTTTGCTAGTACTTGGATATAGACCTATTTGTTGTAGTGTACCGTTGTATGTCTTGCCCATTAGGCCGTTAGGCATAACAACTGCCACTTTTTCTGCACTCGGTATGTACTTGATTTGAAAGAGTCCTTCTTAAAGTTTCTCCCCCACGAAATGACAATCAAAATCTATATGTTTTGTTCTCTCGTGGGAGACTGAATTGTGTGCTATGTGAATGGATGCTAGATCATCACAGTGGAATGGAATAGGATCGAGGTTTGTGATCCATATCTCATGAAGAAGTCGACTCAGCCAGCTCAGCTCACTCGTGACTTGTCGTAAGTCTCAGTCTGCTTCTGTAGAGGACAAAGCCACTAAAACTTGCTTCTTCGACTTCCAGCTTAGAGGACAACTTCCAAACATGATGTAATAACTGATACAGAGCGCCTCGTAATGGGCCAAAAAGCCCACTCAAAATCACCAAAGGCTTGTAAACCATAAGTATAATTATTGGAGACAAATATACCAAAACCAATAGTTCCCTTGACATATGACATAGTGTGTGGGCTGCCTTCAAGTTTATTGAAGTGGGGCTTTGGAGGTATTGAACATTGTATGAAAGGTCAGCCCTGTATTTGTGAGGAAGTTCAACTTTCCATAAAAGCCGGTAGTGTGTTGAATCTTCCAAGGGTGTTCTAGAGGCACAACATTCCAACATACCAAACTCTTATAGTATTTCCTTTACATATTTCCTTTGGGTCATAATGAGCTTTTTTTATTTGAAGAAATTTCATCCCTAAAAAAAATTTAATCTCCCTAAGTCTTTGATCTAGAATTCTTTGTTGAGTTTTCATTTTAAGTTGTAAATCTCTTTCTTGTCATTGTCAACAACTAGAATATTATCAACATAAATTCCTAAAAATGTGGTTTCGTGACCCACTTTCTTCATGAAAAGAGAATGATCAGGAGAATTGTCCTTAGTTTATCATACCATTGACGAAAGGCTTTTTTTAAAGCATAGAAAGATTTTTGACCTTTACAAATCTTTTTCAAATCACCAACTATCAAACCCTCGGAAACTTTTATATAACACATCCTCTTAGAGATCACCATGCAAAAAAGCATTATTAATATCTAGATGATCAAGGATCCAAATTCTTTTTATGGCAAGTATTATGAGAGCTCACACTGTGGTTAACTTGACCATTGGTGAGAAGGTTTTCTTCATAATCCAATCCATATCTTTGAGTAAACCCGTGAACTACAAGTCTGGCCTTAAAGCGCTCTAGGGTGCCATTTGGTTCGAGTTTAGTTTTGTAAACCTATTTGTAACTTATTGGTTTCTTACCTTTAGGGAGATCAACTATGGTCCAAGTCTTATTGTTTTCTAGAGCTTAGAATTCCTCTCTCATGGATTTTGTCCACCTAGGGTCCTTACTGGCTCTTTATAACTTCTAGGTTCACAAAGGTTTTCAATTTAGTCAAGGATTCAGGCATCTAAGGTACCAAACATGATGGTTTTATTGGGTAAAATATTAGTTAAGGTGTTGAACTGGTAAGAGTGTAAAAGGTTTGAGATGTCCCCAAAGTCTGATGTTTAAAATAATGGATAAGGGATCTGTTTCAGAGGGAAGAAAAGCATATAAACTTGTAATCTAATTGGTTGAGTATGGATTGCAGAAGGTACCGCCTCAAAATTGTATCTTTCTCATGATTTTCAAGTTTTTAGAATTGTCATCTGGTTCAACCTGATCATGTTCATTAGTGTGAGTGTTTTCTATATCATCTTGATCATTATCATTGATAGAGATGTTTTTCAGTGATTTGGGTGAGTTATCAGGTGGGTTATCAGTCTTGTTGAAGCCTGAGTTCCTTTTTGTGACACCCCTAAAGTTTTAAGCCTTCCGTTTTTCTTTTTTTTTTGATATTTGGTTGGTAGTTATAGATCTCAGTATTAGAGAGAATGATATCAGGTATGAAAAAAAATCATCAGTATTGTCATGCCACAAATCTTTCCATTCTTTAACTTTAAGAGGGAAAACATTTTCAAAGAAAGTAACATCCCTATTTGTTTTAATCTCTCATGTTTCTACATTTAAAACCTTAAAAGTTTGGAGTTATTGTTGTTTCCAGCGTAGACACATGCAACAGATCTAAGATCCAATTTACCCCTATTAGGATTAATATTGGTGATGAAACAAAGATACCCAAAAGTTTTAATGTGTTCATATTGAGGTGGCTTGCTATAAATGGCTTCATAGGGGGTTCTGAATTTGGTGGATTTAGTAGGAATCATATTAATAATGAAAGCAGAATGCTGAACAGCATGACCCCAATGACGTTTTTCCAAACTATATTGATACAAAAGAGCTCTCGTAATTTCCATCAAGTGACCTTGTTTTCTCTCCACAACCCCATTTTACCGGGGTATGTGGGAGCAACTAGTTTGATGTATTATACTTTTTTATTGAAGAACTTGACTCCATCATTAAAACTTCCCAACTCTTTTGCATTATCAAATCTAAGAATTTCGATCAGTTTGTTGAATTGCCTCTCAACAAGTGTTATAAAATCAATCAATTTATTCACGACTTCAAATTTATTTTCAAAAGAATGACCCATGCGGCTCTTGTAAAATCATCAATAGTAGTTAGTAAATATTTATGATTATCAAGAGTACTAATGTGCATTTGACCACATACATCGCAATGTATCATATCAAACACAACAACACTTTTTATTTCAGAAATAGGAAAACTTAATCGTTTCCCCTTTTTCTTTAAAGCATGTAGTACATGGTAAAATAACATTGCTATCTAAACCTTGCATCAGGTTCATCTTAGACAACTTTTTGATGGGTATACGTGCTAATCTATAATGCCAAAGAATAGCTTGTTTTTACCACTTTCTTATTACATATATCATGGTGGGAATTCAATCCAAAAGATAAACCTAATATATTATTCTCGGGTAGTTCTGTAAGGCAAAAATGTCCAAGAAATATAGCCATTGGATTATCTTCCTATTCCAAATTCCTTGCCATGATCACAGTCCTGCAACATACAAAAGTTTTCACCAAAGATTATAGGTTTACCTAGCAGTTCAACTAATCTTTTCACTGAAAGGAAACTGAACATGAAGCTAGCAACGAGCATCACATTAGTCAGAGAAAACTTATCATCAATAATGACTTCTCCTATGTTTTCAATGTATTGCTTGTGACCATCTGGTAAAGTGATGAACCTATTGTTCCTAGTTCTTTTGCATGTGTGTACAAGATTTTTGCTACTGGTGATATGTTCTGTACCACCTGAGTCAATAATCCAATAACTTTCTAGTTTATTATTCATAATATTATGATTCGAAAGAGGATTATGTTTAAGGTTAGAATATGGTTATCAGAAAAGTTGCCAAAGGTGGGTTGCTTTTGCAGATTATTTGTGTTTTTTCCTTCTTGCTCTGAAGAATCGAGATGAGTTGATTTATCTATTATGAGCTCATGTTATTTTGTCTGCAGAATTTTGTGCTCGACCACCTTTCCCTTGTAGCATTCTTCAAGAACAGATCCCGCCATGTTTGATCCATCTTTTTTTTTCTTCATCATTTGGAAAACCTATTATCCACCAACACTTTGATCGAGTATGTATCTGTCTATATCTATATATTGTCGTATATATGGGCCTAATTATATAAACATTATATATGGAAGGAAAGCGTACATACTAGATCAGCATGGAGATGGTGCAGCGTGGTCGCACCGATCTTTTGTGCGGGCAACAGACGTGGTAGCCCAGTCAGCAGTCTAGTCAGCTGTTGACTGGGTTATTTTTAATTATATTAATTTTTAATTATTGTATCTTTTAAAATATAAGTCTAAAATAAAAAAATTACACTATTATTCATCTAAATTCAAGCTTTTTGAAACAAGATCAGACATTAATATGTTTGAGAAGTTTAAAATTTTATATTAATTACATGTATATCAATGAGACTTATGATTCATAACATCAATTTAGTGTATCATTGTAAATACATAACATCATTTTAGTGTATATCATAATATCTATTTTAATGAATCATAATATCAAAGTTAATGAATCATATTTTCATTTTAGTATATCATCATATATATATATATGAGACTTATGATTCATAACATCAATTTAGTGTATCATTGTAAATACATAACATCATTTTAGTGTATCATAATATCTATTTTAATGAATCATAATATCAAAGTTAATGAATCATATTTTCATTTTAGTATATCATCATAACATATAAAAATAAAAATAATTTAAACAATAATACGATACAAAACAATATTTGGTATGTATGAAAAATACACAATTCACCGTAGAAGGTTTAAAATACACCATACAACAATACTAATACACTAAAAAAATAATTATGATTTTATTACTTTAGAATTTTATTATCTAATTCATCACTTATTAATTAATGAATCATAATATCAATTTTAATGAATCATAATATCAAATTTAATGAATCATATTATCATTTTAATGTATCAAAGTAAAATATAAAAATAAAAAAAAAAATTAAACAATAATATAATACAAAACAATATTTGGTATGTATGAAAAATACATGATTCACCATATAAGGTTTAAAATACACCATACAAACAATAATAATACGCTACAAAACAATAAATTTTTATCGGTTCCGATATTTGTAATCTAATTTACCACTTATTAGTTAATGAATGATAATATCAATTTTAATGAATGATAATATCAATTTTAATGAATCATAATATTAAAATTACTTAATCACATTATCATTTTAGTGTATCATTATACATATCGAAAAATAGATTTTTCTTTTCAAAGTTGTCAAAACATATCCATGACTGGTCTTGTTTTGAAGAGTTTGAATTTAGGTGAATAGTGATATAATTTTTTTTCATTTAGACTTATATATTAAAAATTACAACCATTTAAAGTTAATATAGTAAAAAGACAACCCAATCAGTAAAATAGTCCAGTCACCAGCTGACTGGACTGCCAAATAGATAGACCGTACGAACACGGTGCAACCGGCCCGTGACTTCGAATTTGCCATACTAGATATACAATAGTTCGTATATTATATATATATATATTTTTGTATATATAAGTACTCTCATGCTAACAAACTAGGATACCAACGTGGCATATTCTTAAGGATATAAGAATGAGGGGGTAAGGCTCTTTAAGGGAGCGGGCCACGAATGAATTTAATGAAAAAAATATTTTTTTTATATTTATTTAGCTAAGTAAGTGTCATTAAATCTTCTAATAATGTTGAGCATCAACCTTACAAAAGAGACATAAAGCTACAAACTTTTGTCCACTTAATATATTGTAGGTTAACAAGGAACTAAGGATACTTTTGATGAACCACACCTCTTGTTGCTTGAGATATGAACCTACACATACCTTGGATATGTTGCCTCAAGGAATCAACCATAAATATAAATGCACCCACATGAAGAGGGACCTCCAAACTCAGAACAAGCTTCATTTATTAGAGTTTGGTGAATTAAGGACAATTTGTTATAGTAGGGAGATTAAGCTTTCGACTAAAAAGTACATCATGTTTATAAGGCTTAATAACATGACCCTAAGACTTCAAGAGTAAATAAATAATGGAATTAGGTAAGTCATGGTTTGAAATAAAAGAACGTAAAAAAACAATATCATCGCGGAGGTCAAAGGAGAAATAGAAGGGTAGGAAGAGAGCTTGATTCCCTAAAAAATACCTACATCTCCTAAATATTTTTTTGGGAAAATTACATGCCCCACCCATTACGTTTGGCGCAATTACACACTCCACCCACGTGGTTTCACAAATTACTTTCCCCACCCATGTGGTTTTCCCTTTTTTACATCCAGCAACTTTTCTAATTTTTGTTCAATTCAAAAGATGCTTAAACGTTGTCCAAAATTGATGAAACTTTACATGGATGATGCTAAAGTGATATATTTTGATCTTATGTCAAATCCGAAGTTTTTTAAGTTTAACTGTGACCCGTGAGACCCAATGAAACATGTGACATGTTAATTGGGTCCCACATGTCACATTTAAGCTTAAAAAACTTTAGATTTCTCACTGAACCAAAGTATAACACTTTAACATCGTCTATGTAAAGTTTCATCAATTTCGGATAACGTTTTAACATCTTTTGAATTGAACAAAAATTAGAAAAGTTGTTGGATATAAAAAGAGGGAAACCACATGGGTGAGGAAAGTAATTTATGAAACCACGTGGGTGGAGTATGTAATTGCGCCAAATGTCATGGGTGGGGCTTGTAATTTTTCCTATTTTTTTTACTTGGACAAAGCGTCAAGACAATGATGAAAGGTAAAGGGACATAGGATCACCTTGTCTCATACTCCTAGAAGCAGTAAATGATAGTGAAGAATTATTGATCATAATAACAAATCTCACATAAGTGACGTAAATCAGAACGATGATAATACAAGATAAAAGGAAAATCCATAGCTCTTCAGACATCACATATAAAACCATATTGAGTATTTCAAAAGCTTTACTTATGTTGACCTTAAGAGCAAAACTGCCTTGCTTTGTAATAGAACTCGTAAGGAGATATTGATGCTACTCACCAACCATGTAAATTTACCAGGCAACAGTCTAGGTTTAACAATCCCATGCTCAAAGAGAGTATAATGATAAAAGGAGAACATTTCTATCACGGTTAGCAAGAACTTTGGTGCAATATTATGGACAAAATTATAGAATGCAATAGGGGCAAAGTTTACAATATTCACCATGCCTTTACCTTTGGAATAAGAGTACAAAATGGATAATTATAATTAGTAGACACAGGGAAGAAGCCAAGTAGGGTTCTATGGGGTTTCCGGACCCCACATTTTTCAAAAAATTAAGAGTTTTTTATATGTATTGTAACTAGAGTTTATATATATAATATAAATGACCTCATATATCACAAAACTGTAATGATCCGGAGAGGGGCTGAGCACGAGGCAGACTCCTGGGTTGAATGAGATACAACTGCGTATTGATCCGATGCACGAAGATCTGGATGAGGAAATTACGGGTCTACGCAACCACGTTCGACTCCTAAGAAGTGCTTTAAAGGATTTTTGTTTGTGGAGAAAACCACAATGGAAAGAGAAAAGTATAAACAAAAAAGAGAAAAGAGGAAGGTATGGCAGGATAACACACAAAAGAGAAACGAGTTACCCAGGAAATACGAGAGAGCATAAAGGATGTTGAGGAACATCGAACAGATTCCAAGGAAAGCACACAACAACCATTTTTATTGACAACATTAGTCATGGGGTGACAGAGTACCATATCCGGGAAATTTTGAGAAGGTTTGCAAATGTTTCAAGACTCTATATTAGCAGGAAGGTGAGGAAGTTTAGTCAGTATGCTTGTGCTTTTGTCGATGTACCTCATGTAGAAGACGCAAGAAGGCTGATTGAAGGTATCAAAGGTTGGTACATCGACGGCAGGCAGAAAACTCTAGACAAGAATGGAGTACCAAGGAACTAAAGTGCGAAGGGCCAATACCAACTCGACATATGTGAAGAAATGGAGAGATTCAAAAAGCTAGACATCAGTTCAACCCAAGAAATCTAGTTGGGTTTGGAAGGAAAAGAGCCATGCCATATCACTGAATGTCAAGACAGATAAAGGATGAAGAGGAGCTTGAAGAAATGTGCATTCATCTCCCTTCAAGAAGACAAACCCCCGAATCAAGCAATGGAACTCTTGCACAATATGTGGCCTCACATGTCGGGACTATTAGCGTTCTCACGTAGGAAATTTCTCGAGTCTTCAATTCCACCCAAGAAGCGGAGGAGGTAATGGAGCAAGCACAAGCAAAGGCAAATGGATTGGAAGGAATGGAAATAAGGCACTGGGTAGTTCATGATCAAGTGGAAAAAGAAGAGCATGGGTGGTCATAAGAGGAGTACCCTTACATGCATAGAATAAAAAGAACTTATGAAAAATTGCTCAAACTGTGGGGGATGTATTACAGATAGAGGAGGATGACCATCAATTCATGGAAAATGCAGAAATCCGGTTACAGATTGCAACATCTACCCTTCAGATGATAAACTTGAAAATATTAGTCAAAGTTGAAGGGCAAAATTCCCAGTCCGTATAGTCGAGGTCAGTACGAAGCCATCCAATCATTAAAGCTTGGATAATACTGATAGCATTGTCCAAATTGCTAGGACGGAAGACGACAAAAACAAGCGGTCGTTGTGACACAAAGTCAATCAATGAGGAAGACAAACCGAAATCTCAGGAGGAATCCCAAGGAAGCACCTCTATAAAAGACGATAATAATCAGCAAGAGTCCCAAGAGAGAAATACATAGTTGGAGGGAATGGAAGGAATACAGGAATTATTGTGTCAGGAGAATAAAGATAATGATGAGCCGCCTGTGCATACTACAAATGGGCTCGATGCAGTTGAAGAAGGCGACATAAAGGTTTTAGGAATTGTGAGCGACTCCCTTCACACTACCGAAAATGTTACAAGTCGAAAGGACAAAGACAAGATGAAGATGCATCGACACAAAGAAAAAGAGAACCAGCAAGGTACGAGGAGGGAAAAATCATAAATGTAGAATGAGAAGCAGAGGAGTGCATTGATTTACTACTGCAGTTGGGGTGCCAAGTTCCAAATCCAAGTCTCACCCAGGCAAACATCATCGATTAAATCCAATCTCAGGTGAGAAAATTGAGTAGAGATACATGGGGCCAATAGGGGTTCAAATCATAAGAGGAACTGACTCTAGGGTTATACAAAGGTATATGAGGGAAGAAGTGCAAAATTGAAGGCTATCCATACTAGGATTGGTGGGATGCATAACAATGGGACTGCAACACAATATCCTATGCTTGTGGGGAAAAAAAGGACGTGGTAGGTATTTCTCAAAGATATGGGGGGGTTTTTGGTTACTTCGGTAAAAGGGTTATGAGAAGCGTATAATGATTAGGAGTATTGTGTGTGTCTGACATAGTCCATATGCGAGTAGGATGATGCATATTGGTGTAAAATGTAATGTTTACAGCCTGGATGCCGGATTTGTAACACTGAATGCCAAACAATGTGAACATGGGGGTTGGGTTGGGTACTCTTTTTCCTCTTTGAGCTTTTTCCCGCTGGGTTTTGCCTAAAGAGGTTTTAATGGGGCCTATTTTTAACTCACCCGACTGACTTTTGTCAAGTTACGTTTAAATTCAATAAAAGACAAATGCCTAATTATAAAAAAAACAAAATTGTAATGATATAATAAATAGGGGTAGAAGCTGTGTTTGAGTTATGTTGAGTTCAAATCTCATTAATGAAATACCATTAAATTCAAATAGTTTTCGAAGGGTCACTACGCTATCACAAAAGTGACCCCATATAATTAATTTTCTAGCTCCGCCTCCGAGTAGACCGAGGATTACCTAATAAACAAAATCAACTTACTAGCCTACAATGCTCCATAAAGCCATGTAAAAGCATGTGTTCATGCCTTTTGAGCAAGAAGTGTTGAAGTGATGAACATCCAATAATGGGCACAACCTCATAAATAACAACACAATTACTAACAACTTTAAATAACAAAAATGAGTATTAAGAGGTCATTAAGTGATGGTCCTTTCATAGGTCCGTCCGAGTCTCACGTGAGTCCTATACTTTTCTTTAATAACATATTGTGATATATATAAAATAGTCAGAACCAAAACAACTATGGGTATGGTGAGACTAAACAACAACTATTCACCTTTTTACCATTTATACTTTATTTTTCCATATAAATTTGACCAATTTCTAAAATAATAATAATAATAATTTCTTTATATAGACTTGATTAATGATATAAGTTGCATGCCATTTTTAGGTGACAATGATCACAATCGTCATGGATGACATATTAACATCAGTACTTCTAGAAGCTCGTCCTTTTTATAGGGAGATTAATTGAAATGAGATTCTTGGATCTTATTCTCGTCCTAACTATGAATTGTAATATCAGGTGGAGTTTTATTTATATCTGGTCAACTTGATCCAAAAAACGAATAAAAAGCCAAACATAATTGGTGATAGTAGGTGCTAGTGAACGGGATAGTGGGTAAAAAAAAAAGAAGTTACGTCCGAACTTTTCTTCTCATCCATCATCTATTATTTTATTTCAAAAAAAAAAAATCATCTATTATTCATTAACCGGTCCATCATATATTTAAAAATTTTCCTTGAAATTTCCAAAAAACCTCAATTCGGCCTTTGTAATTTAGTAAAACTTACATGCAAACTCACATATTTTTTTAAGTTACATTTATACTCTAATAATTGCTATAATTACAATCAAAACCTTTAATATTTTCTCAAAATTATAAAAATATACAAGAAACAATTTCTCCCGTTTATCATATGATTTACCTGAATCACCCGCAGGTGACGGGTGACGGTTAGGATTGGAAATGGGGCGAATGTAACACGTAAAGCTAATAATTTTTACCCAGTCAAAGACCCCACCTGAAACTAACCAATAGTTCACATTTTGACCCGTTTAATTTGTAGGTTGGATTTAGCTTACTCATTATTTTCTTGGGTAGGACACGGGCTTACAATTGTAACCCAAACTCAACGCGACCTATTGTCTTTATTTTATTGAAGAACAAAAATATAATAGATAGTAAATATATACTATCATGTCACTTCGGATCTTTTGAAGTTCTAAAATTATTAGTTAGAAAATAAAAAAACATTAATAACACATTTCTAGGTCCACACAACAATTTGATGAATATATATATTTCAAGTTCATCTACATTCTTTTTTTTTTTAAAATGAACATCATATACTTAGTAGTAACTCTTAATGAACTTAATGGACATTTGATAAAAGTTGATATTTTACTTGGATTAAAAAAATAGAAAACTATAAAAGAATGTATTTGTTTTTTAGGTTCAACATATAAGATTTGAGTTGAATGATTTTATATAAGTCAAGTTAGAGATGAAATTTTATGACCCGGTTATTTTTGGGTCAACAAATTCTTAAACAGATAACATATAAGATAACCTCAATCCGACTCAATGACCTGAATTTCACCCTAAACATATGTTAAATGCTGGTGATGATTCACCAAATCTAACCCCACCCATTTTCATCCATACCTAGTTACAAGTTGTAGATAAAGTTGATAGTTGTACATAAACGTTCTCATCGGCAAGTAAAAGTAATTTGCTAGATATAAAATAAACAATTTGTGTAATATGTACGTATATGAATAAATAAGTAATGATATAATTTGGATAGATGCAGGTAGATTTATGTTCATTTGGGAACTAGCAGTGTTTATCCTTAGTTTTAATGACCGTTTCATCATTTCTCTTGTATTGTATTTTGACAATTATGTATAGATGACAAAATAATGGGCCACAAACAAAATAACTACCCAAATTAGACGGTTGAGATTAATCAACTTTTAACAGTTTAAAATAGCAAAGCTTCATCAATAATCCCTCAGCGTATGTTTGTGAGTAAATACTATTACCAACATTTATCATTTAGGCTCTGTTCGGCATAGCTGTTTTGGCAGCATAAATGCAACATATATTAGATTTTAGATCTTTTTAGTGTGTTCGGCACTGGAACAGAAGTATTGTAACCGAGAGAAAAGAATGATTTTGAATGCTTGTTTATTCTGTATATAAGGTAAGTACTAGCAGTCCATCGATCAATACATATATACTACTGAATATAACAACCTAACCTAATTTAAGCTAGATTTACTATCTACAATATCTCTGAGAATATAAGATTCTGTAAACAGAATATAAAAACAGAATATTAACAAACTTACAAGAGAAACCTAGTTACAAACTAAGCAACTAAGCATATTTACTACTAAAATAAACATGGGCTGGGCTGGGCTGGGCTTATAAAACCAGTTATAAACCAGCCCCAACACCCCCCTCAAGCCGTAGGTAAAGCTTCATTACCAAGGCTTGAAAGATCATAGCGATGCATACCCATGCGGGGTAAATGCTCCTTATAACGCGTGCCTGGAAGTACCTTGGTCATCATGTCTGCGAGCTGCTGTGAAGTATGAGTGTAGACGACATCAACAAGACCCTGCTGAATCTTGTCTCGCACAAAGTGGCAGTCGATCTCGATGTGTTTCGTACGTTCATGAAAAACAGGTTACGAGCGATATAGATCGCAGACTGATTGTCGCACTTAACTGGAATGGGGGTTACATCTGCCACACCAAGCTCATGCAACAAACGTGTGAGCCATGTCAATTCTGCAGTCACCCGTCGTAGAGACCGATACTCTGCCTCTGCACTTGAGAGTGAAACAGATCTCTGCTTCTTCGTCTTCCAAGAAATAGGACTGTCTCCTAGAAAAATATAATAACCAGAAACCGATTTCCTAGTGTTAGGACACGCTGCCCAGTCAGAATCACAATATGCAGTAAGACGTAGGTTGGAAGTACTGGCAAGAACAAGCCCATAGTTCAGTGTGCCCTTAATATAGCGCAAAGTGTGCAGAGCCGCATCCAAATGGACATCACTAGGATGTTGCATAAACTGACTAAGTGCCTGAACAGAAAAGCTGATGTCAGGCCTGGTGTTGGACAAGTAGTTCAACTTGCCAACGAGTCTTCTATAGACTGTGGGTCTTGTAGAGATGTACCATCTGTAGCAAGCAAGGACTGACCGACTACCATCGGCCCCTAAGCAACTTTCCTGTCTTCGCATTCAAACTCTTTCAATAACTCCGTACAAAACTTTCTTTGAGAAAGTACATACCCGTGTTGAGTCCGGATAAACTCGATGCCCAAAAATAGTTCAAGCTGCCAAGGTCTTTAATCTTGAACGTTTCATCCAAAGACCGTTTAATACCGTCAATCTCCCTTTGGTCAGCCCCAACAATTAGCATGTCATCAACATAAACGGCAACAAAAACCTTCCCATTAACACCATCCTTGTAGAAAAGAGAGTAGTCATTCTTTGACTGAAGGAAACCGAGAGCTCGCAAGAAACTAGCCAACTTAGCAAACCACTGTCGGGAAGCCTGCTTCAAACCATACAAGGACTTCTTCAAGCGACACGCCTTGTTCGCACCTGTGACCTCCAGACCTTGTGGCAACCGCATATAAACCTCTTCATCAAGATCACCATGTAAAAACGCATTATTGACATCTAACTGATTTATGTGCCATCCCTTTGAGAGCGCTACCACAACAAGAGAACGAATGGTTGTTAACTTCACCACAGGAGAGAAGGTCTCATGATAATCCATACCATGACGCTGTGTAAACCCTTTTGCCACCAACCGTGCTTTATACCGTTCCAGCGTTCCATCAGACTTGAGTTTGACCTTAAAAACCCATTTGCAACCAACAACTTTCTTTCCACGGGGTAAAGATACCACATCCCAAGTGTCATTTTCTTCCAAAGCGCGTAATTCGTTCTGCATAGCTATACGCCAATGCTCGCTTTGTACTGCCGAACGATAATCATAGGGCTCATGCAACGCAGGATCATTACTAACATGTGGTTGGCGAGCCAACAATGCTATAGAGCGAACTGGTGTGGTCTCAGTCAAACTGACACAATCTCGGAAAGCGCTTACTTATGCTGTTTGTAACCGTAGACTCTCTCATTCAGAATGTCCTGAAAAACTGTGGTACAAACATAATCTGCCAAATACCCGGGTTTGTGACTCACCCTGCTAGAACGTCGCAAGTCAGTCGTAGTAGCATCTGTGGTAGGAGAATCAGCCGCAGGCGTAGTATCTTCTGTAACAGAATGCTGTGTGTCACTAGCCGCTGCACTCAGAGCACGCGGCATTGCATGTGCAAGGGTGTCTTCATCAAAAAAGTATGATGAAGTGGAGGAGTAACACCCACATCTTCAGAAGGTAAAACCAGATCAGCCCGACCTTCTGCAAAAGGAAAAGACTCAACATGGAACTTAACATCTCGGCAAATTTCGACAACCCGTGTACGCAAGCACAAGACTTTGTGCCCCTTCTTCCGAGGATCTTCACCTAGATACACACACGCCTCGCCTCTGGGCTCAAATTTATTACCCTTGGGACCAACCATAGTTTTGTAACACAAACAGCCAAAGGCTTGATATCCTCATATCTAGGCTTCTCATGAAACAAACTTTCAAACGGGGTCTTCCCTAATAAAGCCTTTGTAGGAAGTTTGTTGACGAGAAAAGTCGCATGCAATATGCATTCACCCCAATAAGCCAAAGGAACCTGAGACTGAAAATAAAGTGCACGAGCTGTCTCCAATAAATATCTATGTTTTCTTTCCACAACTGCATTTTGCTGTGGCGTATAAGAGCAGGAGGTCTGATGTATGATTCCTTCTTGCGCATAAAACCTTTTACCGTCATTTGAACTGCCGAGTTCTTTTGCATTATCAGTACGAACCATTTTTATTTTAGTTTCAAACTGCCGCTCAATCATCCTGATAAAACTGACAATAGCTTCCCAAGCATCTCCCTTTTGCTTGATAAGAATGACCCACGTCGTGTGGGTAAAATCATCTACAAAGCAAACAAAATATCTATGGCCATTATAGGTGTCTGTGTTGAACGGGCCCCAAACATCTATGTGAACCAATTCAAAAGCTTTCTTTGTCTTGCTGACGGAATCGGGAAAAGGCAAACGCTGAGCTCTTGATTTATAACAAACATCACAAGCATAACGAGAAGAAAAATCTGCTTCTTTAATTAAACCAAGTGTCACAAGTTTTCGAAAAGGAACATGACCAAGTCTAATGTGAATGTCTTTAGCCCTTGGGCTAACACCATCCTTATTCAAAACATCAGAAAAACAACCCAAACTATTAGAGAGGCCCATCTGTGCTCCCGTGGCCCATCTACTCTCACCATCTGCTCTCAAACCGCCAGAACGACCCACAACTCCAACTGGCTTACGGCTACTTTGGTCCAGCCGTTGTGCGGCCCACCTGCAAGCTGCCTCTACGTCCAGCACATAGAGACCGTCGCACCCAAGCCCAAACGGCAGTCTATCCAGGTCTGGCGTATGGCCCTGAACAAAACAGCGAGATTCATCAAAAATTAAGACACAATTCGACTGCTGAACAAATTTGCGCACTGAGATGAGACTGAAGAGAAAATCGGGCACGAAGAGCACTCCCGTCAACCACAATCCAGCTCCGATTCTTACATCACCCACAAACTCAACGCGCTGCGGACTACCATCAGGTAAAACCACCACCTTCTCTTGCTTAAGCCGCCGCCAGTTCTCAATTAGGGTTTCGATTCCCGTCATGTGGTCTGTAGCACCGGAATCGAGTACCCATTCGCCTCTGAGAGGATTATCTGCATGATTACTCATAAGGCAAGCTTTGTTACTAATGCAAAAGGTTTTACCTGCGAAATTACAGTAGTCAATCTCCTCTGCCTTTGCTTCTGTACCCGTGTTTGCATCTCGAATTAGCTGCGTTATTTGTTGCAATTAACGCGGTGTTAATCCTGCACGCTGCTCAACTTCTATATTCTCTGACTGTTCTGTGACATTTGTGAAATTTGCGTAACCCCGCTTCTTGCGAGCTAGTACTTTGTCTCGACCGTGTAATTGATAGCACTCATCTATTATGTGCCCTGACCGCTTGCAATGAGTGCAATTCTGCCGTTGGTAACACTCCTCATACCCGTGGCCTGGTTTCTTACAGTAAGCACAGGTAGTCCTTTTCCTTTCGAATTTCTGATTAGGGTTTCTGGAACTCGAACCCTCAAATCCTTGATTAGGGTTTCTGGAACTCTCGAACCCTTTGGTTGTGTTCTGACTGTAAAAAGACATTGAGTTGTCTTTATTCTGTTCACCCCCTCGTTGTTCCTCCTCTTGAACAATCAGGGAGTAAGCTTTGTCTAAACTGGGTGTACTCTCCATTGCAAGAATTTGACCTCTGATGGATAAATACCTTCGGTTCAGACCCATTAGAAAATGAATGAGCTTGTTCTGACCATCCTGTTTCCTTATCTGGTCTTTGATATCACAAGTGCATCTACCACAGGAACAACTTGGAGTAGAACAAGCTAAGTCTAACTCCCCCCATAATCTTTTCAACTTAGTATAATACCCGCTTACTGTTTCTTCTCCTTGCCTTACTTCTGCTAATTCTCTTTTCAGGTTGTGAATGATTGCTAGATTGCTCCGTTCGAACCTCTTGCAAAGGTGATCCCATAATTCCTTTGGGTCATCACAAAATCTCACACTTTGAGCAATACAAGGATCAAGCGCAGTTTTCAGCCAAGAAAGCACAAGTGAGTTGGCTCTTACCCACGCTCCATATCTTATTACTTCTGTCTCTTTAGGTTTTTCTACTTTACCCATTACAAAACCGTACTTATTCTTGACCTTTAATGCAGTAATCATGTCATACTTCCATCCTAAGAAGCCGACACCATTAAACTTAGAAACAAGATTCAAACCTAGATTCTCTGCTGAGTGAACATAAAGTGGATCATTGATATCGATCACACTGCTGTTGGAGGAAGCATCTGCTACAACGTCCTTCCCTTTGCCAGAATCATCATCTCCCGCCATGTCGATGAAGATTGTGAAGACTGAGCCTAATTGTATAGACTGTGTTTAGTTTGTGTGATTTAGTTTGGAATAAGAACTGAAATTAGATCTGAAGCTCTGATACCATATTAGATTTTAGATGTGTTCGGCACTGGAACAGAAGTATTGTAACCGAGAGAAAAGAATGATTTTGAATGCTTGTTTATTCTGTATATAAGGTAAGTACTAGCAGTCCATCGATCAATACATATATACTACTGAATATAACAACCTAACCTAATTTAAGCTAGATTTACTATCTACAATATCTCAAAGAATATAAGATTCTGTAAACAGAATAAAAACAGAATATTAACAAACTTACAAGAGAAACCTAGTTACAAACTAAGCAACTAAGCATATTTACTACTAAAATAAACATGGGCTGGGCTGGGCTTATAAACCAGTTATAAACCAGCCCCAACAACATATTTGACAGTAGGAATGTGCTGGCATAAATGCAGCATATTTGCTGGCAGGAATGTGCTGGCATAAATGCAGCTGTTTTGAAAACTGTTGTTTGACAGTGCAGCATATATGCAGCATGTTTGGTTAAGTTAGTTATATGTAGTGCGTTTACCGTTTTCGTATTACAATTATAATTTATTATATTACACTATGTAACTTTATTTTGTTAGTAAAAATAAATAAAAACATTCACAAACAATATAATTTTATTTCTATTATTTAAGCAAAACTTGTAACTCCTAAACAATATATTTTTATTATCTAAATTTTATAATTCTTACAAATATAAAAGCGTAAAAAAGAGAAAAAACGTTTCAAATTTTCTGATAATGTTATGTGAATTTATTTAGTGAAATTATAACTTTTAATAATATATAATATTTTGTAACTTTGTATGTTAATAAATTTATATGCATTCATATTTCTATATACTATTTTAATTTATATATAAACAAGTGTGTATATTTATTCGTTTTTTTAATTTTATTAATCTACGTGGTATTACAAATAATATATTATAGATTTGTATTATAAATGTGATTTTTTGTAAATTTGGCTAAAGATGTAGTATTATTTTTTATAAATTATTTAAAGCATTATGTAATTTGTAATAAATAAAGTAACTTGTAAAAAAATTCTTTTTTTTTAAATCAATAGTCACAGTAATTGCATTATGAAGTGAGTAAAGAAACGGAAGTAAAAGCACGAAAACAAAAAGTATCATTTACTGCAGACATTTATACTGACATTTATGCTGTCATTTATGCTGACATTTATACTGACATTTATGCTGTTTTAGGCGAACAGCAAAAACAAATAAAGAAGTCCAAAATAATACATGCTGTATATTTATACTGTCAAAAAATGCGCATATATGCTGCAGGCGAACGCATCCTTAGTCCCATCATTTATCATCTCACATTAATTTCAGCCTACCATTTCTCCATCGCTAGATTCATGCCGCCTTTGCTATGCCTCCTCTAAGTAACGACTACTGAAAATCGTCCTCACTCCCAAAGAAAAAGCTCTATGTTTTGTTGTTTTTTCCAACAACTTTACGTTTACGGCGTGCGCAAAACCGAAAACCGCTAAGTATTCCGTTTTTACCCTCTTCTCTCTCCCTGTTTTCACCGGTGTCAACCAAAACAGTGAAGTGGGCATTTCGCTGTCTTTCGTCCTTTTCTTCCTCCCCCACCTATCCTTTATTTCCTCTCGATCTCCAACTCCTAATCCGAGCTAAATCATCTGAGTTCTGGAAGTAAAATGAACTGCAATCCTTCTCTGATACATCCTCTAACATCATCATCAATCCCCTAACTTCTTTCCCTTTGCTTGCCCGTTAATAATGAGCAGTGAGCACCAGTTCCCCTCCGTGGTAGCACAACATGAACTAGTCTTGTAGTAGTACCACTACCTCTATAGCCAGCCAGGTGGGTATATATCCCTGAGTCTCCTCTGTCTCCTCTCCTTCCCTCATCTTTTACTTCTCTTCAATCGTACACTCACCCTCTCCCCATTTCTTTCGAAGTCCTCTTTTATCCCAACATAAAGTGGATAAAAGAAAAGAAAAGAAAAATCATGGACACTGTAGTTCAGGGTTCGGATGAGGTTTCCGGTACGGAACACGGGTTCGGTTCAGCTACAGAAACTTCCGGTGATACTGAACCGGGGCAAAAACGGAACGCTAGTAGTAGATCTGGGAGTTTAGACAAGGGGGATGATATTTTGTCTGGATTCCCAATCAATGATTGGACGAGACCTGCTAAAGCTACGAAAATCGACGATGTTGATTCCTTAAGAACTGCTCCCGCTACCGCAACATCCACTGTTACTTCGATGAATAGCATTCCGATGATGAGGCCTTCTTCGGTTAGTTCCTCGTTCCCAACAACAACTGGCGGAAATGTCTCGTCTGATTCAGTTTTTAGACATCAACAGCAGCAGCAGCAGAGGAATATGCTGAGTTTCTCCCCCAGTTCGAAGTCAGAGGGTGTTCCTACGGCAGCTGCTTTGTCTTACCTTCCTCCTCACATGGTGCCTGCTGAAGCCAAGAATGCAGGTATTTCGATTGAAGTGACATGTCCATGTAACAGGGAGATGTATTGATGTTTGATTCGAGGGATTGGAGGAGTAGAAAGAAAGGGAAAGTGTGTTGGTTGTTTAATTTACGAGTTCTGGTTTTAGGGCTCGTGACCAAACCATGGTTGCATCTGTGTTTGTCCAAGCGGGTATTGGTATCTTTCTCTGCAAGGGGTGTGTGTTGAGCTGTGCGTTTACTCGTCTTGTGTTTTCTCCCAACGACTTGTCGGAGAAAAGCGAATCTTTCCTTTCTCATTCTCTTGTCTCCCCCTGTTCTGAATCATTTTTCCCTCATTGTTGTTTTTGCCTGTGTTTCCTCAATGGTAAAATCTCGAGTGACGAATAGTGTACAGTTTAGGGAGCAGAAACTTTGCAAAAATAAAAATAAAAAATGAGCAGAAATTCAGTTCTGTTTTCCCCCAAAACCAGTCACTTCCTCATTTTTTTGTTTTCATTTGAAAGGTGAAAAGAATCCTTTTGCTTCCTCTGTAGGTTTGCTTGGTAGTAGCTTGCTTTAACTAGTTCCGACATCAAAGTTCAGCAATCTGTCAAACACGCACACTCCAGTTACTTTGTGTGCGCATTTATTTATACCTTTCTGAACTTCAATTGTTGTCGTCGTGTAGGAAGATGTTTATCCATTCAAAAATCAATTAGTGGGTGCGTATTTCTAGGTCAAAAGTTTCATTTTCTGTTTCCGTTCTGAATGTTTTGTATTTACCGTTGCAGGATATTACTGTGGTGGAGGTCTGAACTCTTCTGGTAATAGCAGTAGAGGTGTCTATCATCTTCTGGGTGGAATTGCAGGACCATTTACACCAGCTCAATGGCTTGAACTGGAACAACAAGCTCTGATATACAAATACATTACTGCTAACCAGCCTATACCACACCATTTGCTAATCCCGATACAGAAAGCCCTCCAATCAGCTGGATTTTATGGCTTTAATCCTCTGAAACCCACAACAGCATGTGAGCAGTCAGCATTTCCCTTATCTGACTTAAGCAAAAGCTTAGAGTTCAAATATTAATGATTGAAGCAATTTATTTACTGCGTCCTTTGCTGCGGTGGAGTTGACTTATTAGTTATTAATTTGCTCTGGTTTTGGTCTTATTTTAGGGGGCTGGGGTGCTTTCCATCTTGGTTACTCAAACAGCACGGATCCTGAGCCTGGTCGTTGCAGGAGAACCGATGGAAAGAAGTGGCGGTGCTCTAGAGATGCAGTACCAGACCAAAAGTACTGTGAAAGACATATGAATAGGGGCCGCCACCGTTCAAGAAAGCATGTGGAAGGCCTTAATGTTAATAGTAAAAATAGTAGTAATGGCCATTCCGGAATCTCTGGAACCAAAATCATGTCATCCTCGAGCATGAACCTGGCATCTCGATCAGCTATTCCGAGTGCCGGAGTTAGCTTTGACTCAACCAAGAACTTCCAGTCACCCTCTGATCCCCTTGTTAACAGGTAAACTTATTACACACTCAGCAACAAACTACATTGCTTTAATTGCTGAATTGCATATGATTTCTAATTGCATTTTTGGTGATCGATGGATGCTGCACTGAATTGAGTGAAAATGAGACATTTTACTGACTACAAAACAATTGTTAACTCCACTATTGGCTTGTATACGTTATTTGCAGGATGCTTGGAAACAGGGTGAGCAATAGTGGACAGGGAATTCGAGGTTCAGCAACACAGTTCTCCTTTCTTCTCAGAGCATAAACCTCAATACAACTGATAACTCATTCTCTATAACCAAGGCCCAGTACCCTTACGAAGAATCCAACTCCGGTGGATTTGGTGTCGTCCATTCAAGCGGATCCATATTCAGCACCACTTCAAACAACTCAGCCAACTCTTTTACTAGTAACTACTGCTCTTCCTCTCACGCCTTCAATCAACAAGCTGATCATCTTGGTCTCTGGCCAAGGATACATACACCTGATCATCAATCATCAAACCTTCTGTGGCCTGGTGGATTACATTCCCAACCACCAGACAACACACAATTATCCATGTCTCTTCCCATGGGTCCTGCCGATTTTATGTCCTCAACCTCCTCCCCAATACATGAGAAATCAGCAACTCTTTCACCCTTGAGACTATCAACATCATCACAGATGGGTACAGCGACCCATATGAGTCTTGGAGTTGGCTTGGAGCACAATGATCATCAGTACCACCACCGTTGTGATGAACGGCAAACAGCAAACTGGATACCCATTTCATGGGAGGGCGGCCCATTGGGGGAGGTTTTACATAGTACCAGTGGTGGAAACACCAATACTAGCAGTTCGGTAGGTGAGTTCAAGGTAGCATCATCATCATCATTATCATTATCATCTTCACATCCCAACCTGTTGTTGCCGGATACTGGGCCGCAGCAGCCGCCAAGCTGGTCACCTACTGGTGTTCTGCAGAGGAGTGCGCTTGTGTCATTATCTAACAGTAGTGCTGGGAGCAGCCCCAGGGCTGATAATAGTAAGGTCACTGATAGTGGTGGTTTTGGTCTTTGCAATGATCTACTTGGGCTTACTACCATTGGCCGTCCATCTTCCCTCCCAGCTGTTGATTAGGTTTCAGGTGAGCTAAACTAAATTGGTGTGGAAGGGTTTTCGTTTTTCAGTTGTGCCTAAAGGCTGGCAAAGGATTGTTTAATATCGTATGTCTTAAGTATGAGGATATGATTTGGTAGGAACTATTAGTGTCAGTGCTTTGTCAGTAGGAGCTATTTTTTTAATATGTACCCGTATTGTTTTTGTGTTTTGCAATGTAAAACCAGAAAAAAAATGTGTGTGGGGGGTTCCGAGTCCATATATTATTGGCCACAGAACTCATTGTCCGCCTTCGGTTTTGTAATTGTGCATATATGCCCCGCTTTCTATCGGCATTATGCAGTTGGAGGCAGGCAGCCATACGTAAGGGTGATTTGTTCCTGTAATATAAGATGCTTCACAGTTGATGTCCACATTATGTTATTTTGTTTTTCCTTATTCCATCAGCTTAGTTTTTCTTTATATATCACTCATTAGCTATAATAAATACCTTTACTTGCTTATACTTCCAGTTCCCGTCTCATAGTGCTACTACAAGCACATTACTACTAGTAGTAACTGCTAGCTTGTTTTTTCGTAAACTTACAAGAACACGCTGCAATATTCCGCACCGGCCTCCTACAAAAATAGACATGGAGCTATTGGTGCGCTTTGTTGAAGAATACGTGAGATAGTGTTACAGGACCATGAGAGAGCCATCCCAAAAGCTAGCTCAAGCGATGGAGAGCTCATAGTCCTATATGAACCACACACCAACTCCCATACGGTTGATGTGGGATTCTATAACAGTCCTTCCCTTTCGATCACCAACGCTCACGTTGGCCCACTCTGGCTGCATACTCTTGGGTCCACATTATGTTATTTGTTTTTCCTTATTCCATCAGCTTAGTTTTTCTTTATATATCACTCATTAGCTATAATAAATACCTTTACTTGCTTATTACTTCCAGTCCGTCTCATAGTGCTACTACAAGCACATTACTACTAGTAGTAACTGCCAGCTTGTTTTTCGTAAACTTACAAGAACACGCTGCAATATTCCGCACCGGCCTCCTACAAAAATAGACATGGAGCTATTGGTGCGCTTTGTTGAAGAATACGTGAGATAGTGTTACAGGACCATGAGAGAGCCATCCCAAAAGCTAGCTCAAGGGATGGAGAGCTCATAGTCCTATATGAACCACACACAACTCCCATACGGTTGATGTGGGATTCTGTAACAGTCCTTCCCTTTCGATCACCAACGCTCACGTTGGCCCACTCTGGCTGCCTACTCTTGGGTGCCTACTCCGGGTGGCATTCACTCTAGGCAGCATCTCCGGCCGTTTCCTAGGTAGTCCTTTCCCGGGTCGCTCCTTCCTAGGTCGTCCCTTCCGATGATGTGGAGCTCTCAGGGTCTGGCTCTGATACCTCTGTTACAGGACCATGAGAGAGCCATCCCAAAAGCTAGCTCAAGGGATGGAGAGCTCATAGTCCTATATGAACCACACACCAACCTCCCATACGGTTGATGTGGGATTCTGTAATAGATAGAAGAGATAAAGGAGAGATAGTTTTACTGTACGTTAGGTTCATAATATCTGTTGTATAGTGTAATGTATTCACAGTTTGAGATACTTTTACTAGCCTATCTACTATGGGTTACTATTGCCCCACAATGTCAATTCTGGCAAAAAGTATGAGAAGCTTGGATCGCATGTCAAAAAATCTGAAATGGTTAAGGGTTTTGTAAATTTATTAACAACGTGCTTGTCCGGAGAAAAAAGAAGTTTCGAAGCTTTCACTGCGAACTAGACAAAAATTAGTCGACTTGTATATGCTTTGGTTGCTCGTGAAGAACGGGGCTGCTGGCGAGGAACATAGCTCCGAGACTATCACTTAACTTAATCGAAGGGTGGAATAAACCTTTAGAGTTTTGTGTGAGGAAGCGCTGCTTTCTGAAGCCCAAGAAGATCAAGTGTTGGCCTAGGACTAGGAAGATGATGAACTTCTTGTAGAATGCGGGTCACTCTGGAAACTTGCCCTGTCTGCGTCAAAATAAATATCAAGCATTCCAATGGAGGTGTTGGAGAAGAATACCTCCAGTCCAGGTTTCTCGGTATGTTTCAAGTACCGTATAATGCTTCATACAACTTTCCATGTATCTTCCATGGTGTGTGTGCATGTAGTTACTGGCTTATACAATTGACCCCCGAATTGATATCGAGGTGGGTAAATGTAAGGTATTATAGGCTTGCGTCGATGCTTCTATAGTGTCATGAGTTAGGGTACAACGTATCAAGACCTACTACTCCAGCCCACCTAATAAGCCCACCAATCAATCATTTGAGACTTATCCACAAGATTACAAATAACTAATTCAAGAAACTTCTAGGAAATTATCTGTGGGCACTTGCTCTACTTTTCAATTGTTGCTATCTCCTATAAATACTCTCTTTACTGTATCACTATAATTTCAAGCTAAACAACATCGAATACAATCATGATCGTGATATTCTACAATTATCACTGTTATATTATGTATCAGCCAAACAATACCCGCCGCTCTCCATGGCATCAAATTCGAGTGGCCTCTCCATGCACCACCGTCCCTCCACCTGAGAAGGGAAGAAATGGTACCTCATGCGACCAAAGAAAGGCATGTACCAGCATCCGGTCACCTCTAGCCGGATAGAAATAGGACTAAAAGTAAGTGTAAAGCGTCCGGTCATCTATGACCTGACAAACCAGACTAGATAAGATATAATCCGGCCGGTCGTCTGTGACCGGTCAAAGCCGCAAGAAAAGGGAAAAATGTACTTCATACAGAAAAGGACAGGTTAGCAAGCAGGGGTTAATATAAAAACACTATAAATAGGGGTGTATCCCCTGGAAAAGACACGCTATTTTGGGCAATCAAACTTAGGCTTGACTTCAGCGAAAGCTCTCTCTCTCTCTTTCTCTCTCATTGGACTTGCGATCGTAACCAGGTAACATAGGATAAAGGAATGGTTGATTGAACAGAGTGAGAACTTCATTTCATTTGGCGCCGTCTGTGGGAATCGAACAACTAGTAGCCCCACGAAGTCACGTAGAAACAGGAAAATGTTCTTTGTCAACAGAAAAAATCTAAAATGGCTAATGATAATTTGCAGGATTCAAGCGTGGGAAATGGCTCCAAGATCTAATAAAACACCGAAGAACACCACAGGAGGGAGTAATCATGTCGAGAGGAAATGAGTTCCGAATGCCAGAGGCCATCTCTAAAAAGATCTTGAAGACATGTTGAATGATTAGTTAGATCCATCGATGAGAAGATCGTAGAAGGAACGAGATTCTACAATAATACTAATGCAAAGAGATGAGGAATATCAAAGTTAATGGGAAGAAATGACTGAGGCTATAGAACTCTTGAGGAGCAGAGACTCGAACGGAAGCAATGGCGAAGAGAGCAAGGATCGGAAGGATGCTATGATCATTAACGAAGAAGGGATGGAAGAAGACGATCAGATAGACATGAGCCTCTATTCTGTTCTCGGAAAGGATAAGAAGACCGAAGCTCTACAGCATTTTGTCGCTCCGGCAGTTGAGAAATACGATGGTACAGGGGATCCGCTCAACATATCAAAAAATTTATGTTCGCAATGAACACTCAGGGAATTAGTTCTCTCGCTCTCTGCAATTTATTTCCAGGGATGCTTTCAAAAAGGGCATTGGGATGGATCTCAACAAGGCCGCCACAATCTATCACCAGTTTCAAGCAGCTAACTGAGAAGTTCTAGCAATATGTTGCTGCGAGTAAAAAGGTCAAGAAAGAAACGATAGAATTGATGGATCTAAGGCAGGGAAAGGGGAGACTATGAAAGAATACAGTGAGCGCTTCCCCACAAAAGGTAGCAGAAACTGATGACATTGATGAGAAAATTCTGATCAAAGCTTTTGGGAATGGCCTGGCACAGCCCCGTCTCGCGGAAAAATTGCGACCAAAGCACCCAAGACCCATGGGGAATTGGCCGAGATGATTCATGACTACTTGAAGTCCGAGATAGCAGAAAATAAGGCCAAAGAGCTAGCAGATAGCTTTAAGGGAGCGGCTGCATCAGAGAAAAAGGGAGGCCAGAATGGAGGCGCCAGAAGTTCGTTAGGAGGGGGGTCAAGATAACCGACCCTATTACAAGACAGCGGCTGGATCCACTTCTCAAGGACCGCAAACATCAAAACACGAGGCCCGTTGTCTACATCGATCCGGGAAAATATGCGGCCGCAGTAAGGAAATATCTCCCCTATCCTAGGAAGCCGCCGCAAGGAGAAATCCCAGTGGCATTTTGTGAGTACCATGGGAATCGAAGTCATCGACGTAAACTGTGCTACTATAGCTAAGGAGCTCAGAATCATTGAAGAAATAAAAAGAAGGGAAAACAGCAGGCCGGACCACAGAAGTAGTACGACAATCAAAATTCTTCCCAAAGCAACAATCAGTACGCATCCCGAGGCCATCAAGAAGAGGAGGTCCACCCCAAACTCGACCATAGCAAATCTGCTGGTATGATAACAGGTCTGTAAAAAGGGGAAGTAAATCTTTCTTTTTCAGCAAACAGTGTCTTAGGAATAAAATTCATCATAGATCGTCTTTTAAAAATCAAAGATGTATAGGAGTAGGCTTTACCAAATATCGCATGGAGAAATAAAGGATATGTAGTATTTTCATTTCGCACTATATTTCTTGAATACAGTAGATTCCTTTCCAAGGGAGGCTAACAAAACTTTTTCTAAGAAAACTCACAGGACTTTTTTCAGAAGTAGGACCTCTAACTCCTAATAAAAGAAAAAGACACATTCATGAGTGTATCAGGAACTCCCAGAGAGGAAGGTGCTAAAAAGAGAGACCTTCCCCCTAATTTTCTTTTCTGATGAAGATGAAGATGGAGTGCTATACCCTCACATGACCCACTTGTCATTCGTGCACAAGTAATGATTGATGATGGAGGGAATCCTAATTGACAGTGGAGCCGGAGCTAATGTCATATCAGCAGCGACAGTTAAAAGCAATGCAAACCATATTCAGCGGTTTTAGGAGGATTTGTGGGGGGAGTTTCTACCACATCTTCAGGCAGTATAGATTTTACGATAACTTTGGGTCAGGGATATGAAAGAAGGATAGAAAAGCTCACAACTTTCATTGTACCGAGTCTCTCTGGATATAACATGTATCTTGGAAGACCAGGGATCAATGCCTTCAAAGCTATATGTAGTACCCATCATTTAAAATTGAAGTATTTGACCAAAAGCGGGAAATTGGTTACTATAAGAGGAAGTCAAAAATGGCTCGGATATGTGAGTCCGCATAATGGACAGTCTACCCAATGAAGAAATGGTCAAAACAGTAGATCAGAAAAGGAATTCAAGGGGAAATTGCCACTTCTCTAGAGCCAGTTAAGAAAAAGGAGACACCACAACTCAGGACCCCCCCAGAGAGGTATATCTAAAATCTGACCCTTCTAAGTTTTTTAAAATAGGAACTGCATTTGACAGCGGAGAACAAACTCACCTAATGAGGTTCCTAGAAAAAAGAAGGGCAACGTTCGCTTGGAGCACAGACGAAATGCCTGGGATAGACCCCAGCGTTATCCGCATGAACTCCGAGTGAATCCAAGTATCCGGCGATCAGGCAAAGGAAAGAGTAATTGGACAGGAAAGGGATTTGGCAGCGCGAACCGAAGTCCAAAAGCTCCTCAAAGCCGGATTCATCAGGGAAGTAACTTACCCACTGTGGCTGGCTAATGTTGTCATGGTAAAGAAGACAAATGGAAAATGGGAGGATGTGCGTGGTTTCACAGACTTGAATAAGCATATGTCCTAAAGATTTTTACCCCCTCCATCAATAGACAGATTAGTAATTTCAACTGCCCAAAGTTCGGTATTAAGCTTTCTAGATGCATTTTCTGGTTATAATCAGATTATAATGAGTGAAGAAGATTAAGAAAATACGTCTTTTATCACTTCAGCCGGAACATTCTGCTACAAAGTAATGCCTTTGGCCTGAAAATGCGGGAGCTACTTTTCAGCGAATGATTGATAAAGTATTTGGTCACCAGCTTGCTTCGGAACGTAGAAGCTTATGTTGATGATATAGTCGTAAAAAGCCCATCAAAAGAGCAACACATGAAATATTTGGAAGAAACATTTAATAGTCAAGATGAATATCAAATCAAGCTGAATCCGGAGAATGTGTATTTGGTTGTGACTAAAGGGAGGTTTCTTGGCTTCATTGTCGGACAACGGGGTATCGAGGTTGACCCAGAAAACAGTCAGGCAATCCTCAACCTCTCCCAACCTAAGAATATCAAGGATGTTCAAGCACTGAATGGGAGCTCACAGCGTTAAGCATTTTGTTCCAAGTTACAGAAAAATCAATCCCATTCTTCAACATCCTAGAAAAAACCGCAAATTTCAGTGGGACAAGAGTGTATAGACGCATTCTAAAAAATCAAGGAGATGCTCTGAGATCTACCTAAGTTGGGTGTGCCTGCCCCTGGCCAAGACCTCTACCTTTATCTGTCAGCAACATATTGGGTCGTTGCGGCTGTCTTAATCATGGAAGAAAAAAAGGGAAATACAGTCTACTATACCGGAAACATTTTTGAACCCAACGGAAGGGCGGTATGCGAACATAGAAAAGATTTTGTTTGTCTTAGTGGTGGCATCAAGGAAATTACGGCCCTTTCCAGTCACATTGAATCTTTGTTAGGACAAATTGGCCGCTCAAGCAAATAGCAAGCAACCCAAATGCTTCCGGCCGAATGGTGAGCTGGACAGTAGAGCTAAACACAATATGAAATTCACTTCTTGCCCAGGACGGCAATTAAAGCCCAAGCTTTGGCAGATTTCATAACGGAAACAAACTTTGCAAAAGAAGAGAGACAGCCCCAGAACCCATACATTATCTTGGTTGACGGTGCTCAATGTAAAACTGGGGCGGGAGCCGGAATAGTGGTACAAGCGTCGGATGGACAAAATTTAAACTATGCTTTCCGCTAGACTTTGACTTACCAACAACGAAGCCGAGTACGAAGCTCTTATTCAGGGTTTGGAAGTGGCTACCGCCCTAGGGCAACAGGTCCCATAAGAAGATATTCTCTCTTTCCTTTTCTTCCTATAAATCTTGTCAGAAATAAAACTTACAAATTTTTACTTCTCGTAGAGTTAGAAGTATACTCGGATTCTATCTTGGTAGCAAGACAAATGACAATGTCTATGAAGTCAAAAGAGAAGCTTTGGAGGTATTTGCTCAAGGTCCAAGAACTAAAAGCAAACTTCCTAAGATGCGAACTTAAACACCTTTCTCGAAAGGAGAATGTCGAGGCAGACGCCTTGGCAAAATTGGGCAAGCATGGCCGAAAAGGTGCCCAGTAAAATATGCTAGAAGTCAAACTACATCAAGCATAGATGAAACCCGTGTTTACTGTGGAACCAAGTGCAGAAACAGAATCTTGGATGACTCCAATTATAGAGTATATACGCCAAGGAAAGTTGCCGGAAGAGGAAAAGGAGGCCAGAGTGATAAAAAGAAGGGTCGTGTCTTTTTTTTCATTGAAGATAGTCAGCTATATAAGTGATCTTTTGCAAGGCCAACACTGAAATGTGTTACCATGGCCGAAGGAACAGAGCTCTTGAAAGAAGTACATGAGGGATCCTGTGGAAACCATCAAGGAGAAGAACTACAATACATAAAATCTTGAGGATGGGGTACTTTTGGCCAAAAATGATGGAGCATTACAAAGAATATATACAAAAGTGTGTCAAATGCCAAGAACACGGAAACAAAATACATAATCCTCCGGCGAACAGAAATCTATCCTCTGTCCGATTCCCTTTGCTATGTGGGGATTAGATATTGTGGGACCATTCCCGGAAGCATCACCTGGGAGGTTCAAGTTCATGTATGTCGTCATTGACTACTTCACAAATGGGTCGAGGCAATGCCCACTATTTCTATACAGGCAGAAAGTCACAAGAATTCATTTGGAAGTATGTGGTGTGCAGTTTGGCATTCCAAAGAATAATAACAGATAACGGAGCACAATTCAATTACGAAAGCTTTCGAGCATTTTGCGAAGAATGGAAAATGGACTTAAGATTCGCATCGGTGGCTCACCCCTAGACGAATGGGCAAGTTGAGAACGTGAATGGCCAGATAGTAAAAAATAATAAAGAAAAAGCTCGATGAAAGAAAAGGAAAGTGGGCGGAATAATTGCCCCAAGTCCTCTGGTCGTACACAAAACAACAGAAAGGGGGCCAACAGGGGAAACAACCAAAACCAGATAGGACGCGAAATCTCAGAAGTAGCCGCAGCCAGAATTTTTTCCACAAACCAAGACGCAAAAGTTCTACTTTCTTCATCAAAATTCAAAAAGGTAGAACTTGTTGGGACTGATGAGAAGGGAAGAAATGGTACCGACTAAAGAAGGGCATGTAAAGCATCCGGTCACCTCTAGCCGATAGAATAGGACTAAAAGTAATTGTAAAGCGTCCAGTCATCTATGACCGGACAAACTAGACTAGATAGGATATAATCTGGCCGGTCGTCTGTACCAGTCAAAGCCGCAAGAAAAGGAAAAATGTACTTACGTACAGAAAAAGAACAGGTTAGCAGCAGGGGGTCAAATGTAAAAACACTATAAATAGGGGTGTATCCCCATGGAATAAGACGCTATTTTGGCAATCGAACTTAGGCTTGACTTCAGCGAAAGCTCTCTCTCTCTCTCTCTCTCTCTCTCTCGTTGGACTTGCGATCGTAACTAGGTAACATAGGATAGAGGGAGGTTGAACTGAACAGAGTGAGCACTTCATTTCACCACCATCTCCACCCTCCCCCCCTCACCTCCTCCATCCTCCATTCTCTCTACCGCCTCCAATCTCATCAAATTAGGTCATGAAAATTATCATACCTGGCATGCCAACATCTTTCTTTTCCTTAAAGGGAATAATCTCTTCTAATTTATCGACAAAAGTCACCCTGCTTCTGCACAAATAGATCCTGCATTCGCAACCTGGCAATCTCGGGATCAACTCATCATCCATATCCTATACTCATCTCTCTCCGAAAGCGTCTTCACCCAGGTGATACACTGCTCCACCTCTGTCGGTGTATGGAACACACTTCAATCCATATATCAGGCACAATCTGTTCCACAGGCTTTACAACTCCAAATACAGCTCTCTTTTGTCTCCAAAGAGGAAGATGAAACCATCTTACAATATTTTAATCGAGTTCGCAACATTGTCTTCACCCTTGCTCAAACAGGTCAAACTGTTAATGACCATGATTTTCTTGTTCCCTTACTCATTGGCCTCTCTGTTGATGCTTCTTTTGAATCTGTAGTCACTAATCTTCACACCCGTTCTAGCCTACCTCCTCCTCACAATGTCCTCAACTTTCTCGTGAGTCACGAGGCCTGCATGATTCATCAAAACAAACTTATGTTAGCCACTACTCTTGTTGCCACTAACAACACCACCAGTTCCCAAGCTGATAATGAACGTGGCCATGGTTCTGACTCTCGCGGAGTGCACCGCGGCGGACGCAATAATAGAGGACACGGACGGGGCAGTAACAACTATGGTCAAAGAGATAAATGCAAGATCTGTGGCAAGCCTGGACATCGGGCCACTGATTGCTACTATCGCTTCACTACATCTCATAAATAAGCTCCAACCCCACCAAGATTTTCCACTCCTGCTCCACCTCGTTTCTCTGCCAACTCCACCTCTTATCCTAGCGGAACCACTCTAGCACCGGCTCTTGGTACCCATTACAGGTGCTACTCATCACTTTAGTGGTGACCTTGCCCACCTGAATCTTTCCTCTTCCGACTATGTTGGCAACGATTGCATTTCTCTAGGAGACGACTCTAGAATTCCAATACAGCCCAAGACATGGTGATCTGATCACACTTGACCTTACTTTCCTCTTCAAAATATTCTCTATACACCTCTAATGAAAAAGAATATTCTCTCCATACAACAATTATGTCGTGATAACTTTGTGTTTTTTGAATTTCATGGTTCATTTTTCCTTCTGAAGGACCGTGCAACCATGGTATCCTCCTTTGAGGTCCTTTTAGCAACGGCCTCTATGTCCTTTCCGTTCAACTAGTCTAGCACTCAGACCTCTCCTCAATAAGCTCCTCATGTGCATCTCTCTTGCCGCACCTCAACTGACCTCTGGCACTACCGACTCGGTCATCCATCTACTCGAGTCACCAAACACATCATCAATTACTTTGATCTTCCCACAACTACAACTAGTCTCAATAAAGTATGTCCAACTTGTATACAAGGGAAAGACCACGCTCTCGTTCATCACTCAACCCCGTCACGATCCACTGACCCCTTTAATCTTCTATTTATGGACTTGTGGGGACCTGCCCTAATCATCTCTACCTTAGGCAATCAATATATTTTTTTTAATTCTTGATGATTGTATAAAGCATTTATGGTACTTCCCGTTGAAAGAAAGAGTGATGTCTCTATTGTTCTTCCTATCTTTTTCAGTACATTAAACATAATTTTTGGTAAAAGTCAAAAGCATTCAGACCGATGGCCATGGGGAATTCACCTCCCTTAAACCTTTGTTCAAATCCCGGGGCATCAACCACCATATTACTTGTCCACACTCTCACCCTCAAAACTGCTCTATTGAATGTCGCTGACATGTGGTGGACATAGGCCTTGCTTTACTTTCCCATTGACCTGTACCTCACAAATACTAGGATTATGCCTTCTATACCACAGTGCACTTAATCAACTATCTTCCTACACCTCTTCTTGATCACAAATCACCATTCCCCCTATTCATAAACACTCTTGACTACACGTTCCTTCGTGTTTTTGGCTATGCATGCTGGCCCAATCTACGCACATACAACTCTCACAAGTTTAACCATCGCCACCACAGAGTGTGTATGTCTGGGTTACCCTGAAAACTACAAAGGAACACTTGTCTTGATCCAGTAACAGGTCGCCTTTACACATCCTGTGATGTTTTATTTGACAAAAATTCCTACCCATTCAAGAAATTCAAACCCACATACCCACCTCCAACATCTACAACAACCCCGACCACCATTCTTATCCTTTTATTTCCCTCTTCTACCTGATGACTCGACACCAAATTCACCATCTCCTTCACCACCACCTTAGCAACTCCCACACCCTCTACAAATTACTTCCTCGTCTTCCTCATCACTGCAGACTACTACCACGAGACTCAACCCTCACCCAACCGCATCCACAACTCAATCATCCTATGACCACTCGCTCCTAGCACAACATCACACAAACCTCTTCTACACACAGATGACACCATAAATTACTCCACCAGCGTATGTAGTCCCTGAAACTCCCATGTTCAAACAAGCCCAAGCCTTTCCTGAATGGTGTGCCGCTATCCAAGCAGAATACAATGCATTACAATCGACCGACACATGAGATCTCGTTCCACACACTCACAACATGCATATTATTGGAGTCAAATGGGTGCTCCACACCAAACACAATTTTGATGGTATAATCCAGCATCGTAAGGCCCGCCTTGTAGCTTTAGGCTAGCGTGGATTTCTTTGATACCTTCAGTCCCGCCATCATGGCTACTACAATATGCATTATTCTTTCCCTGGTTGTTGCTCATCAGTGGCCAATTCGGCAGCTCGACGTCCAAAACGCCTTCCTTCATAGTGATCTTGAAGAGACTGTCTACATCCATCAGCGACCAGATTCATTGATCCATCCAAACCCACCCATGTTTGTTGCCTCCGCAAAGCACTCTATAAGCTCCGTTAGTATCCTCAATCATGGTACTCCAAACTCATAATCATAAGCTCATCTCCTTCGGTTTCAAAACAAGCAAGTCAGACAACACTCTCTCTTCATCTATCATCACAACAAAGCTATTATATGCTCTAATCTATGTTAATGACATTGTCGCCACCGGTTCCTCCCACACCCTTCTTCAAAAACTGTTTGATTTCCTCGACTCAGTTTTCCATGTATCCAACATGGGAAGCCTTTAATACTTCCTTGGTATTAACGTCACATGCACAACCCAAGGGCTTTATTTGCATCAAACCAAATACATTGATGACCTCCTCAAATGCACCAGCATGCTAAGAGTGTCTCTATCCCCATGTTCTACCAACACAAATGCCTTGACCAATCCCGCTACCCCTTACTTCGATGGCCCTTGGTTTTGTAGTGTTGTTAGAAGTCTTCAGTATCTCTCATTCACCCGTCCCGACATTGCCTACACTGTTAACCAACTATGTCAATCAATGCACAGTCCAACCATCGTCCAGTGGCAGGCAGTTAAATGCCTTCTTCAATATCACAGTGGCACCCGACATAGAGGCATTTCCTCTCAGCTAAACAATCCCATAATCTTACCACTTTTACCGATGCAGATTGGGTTGGAGACGCTCTTGACAGACGAACTACTGAAGGTTATTACATCTTCATCGAATTAAATATTATCTCCCGGAGCTCCAAGAAACAAGCTACGATGGCACAATCCTCTACAAGGCCGACTATAAGTCCTTAGCCAACATCACCACCGAATTAATCTGGATACAAAATCTCCTTCATGAACTAGAGGTCCCTATTCACCAGCCCCCATTCTCTTCTATGACAACATCGGTGGCAACCTATCTCGCCTCCAATCTTGTCTTTCATAGTCAAGCCAACCACGTTGAAATTGATTTTCACTTTGTTCGTGAACGTTTGTCCAAGAAAGCTCTCCAGCTTTGTCTTTTCCCTAGTGCAACTCAAATAGCTGACATCTTCACGAAATCCTTGCCACAACCATGATTCACACATCTTCGATCCATGATCACTCACACTCTAGACGATCCTGGATGTGGGAGGATATCAAGACCTACGACTCCAGCCCACCAGCTAAGCCCACCGATCAATCATCTAAGACTTATCCACAAGATTGCAAATAACTAATTCAAGAACTTCTAGGAAATTACCTCTGGACACTTGTCAATTTTTCACTTGTTGTTATCTCCTATAAATACTCTCTTACTGTATCACTATAATTCCAAGCTAACACAATCGAATACAATCTTGATAGTGATATTCTACAACTATCTCTATTATGTTACAACGGGCATTCATTGGAGTCTAAAGAGATCTACCGTGGGGGTAGATGTGGGTTTCATTGTTTGAAGTTAAGTTCTACAAATTATGGAATTTATGTAGTGGATTTGTGATAGGGTTGTGCCTTTTGATGGAATACCCATATAGTCTGGGTGATTTTTTATTCAGTAAATATTTGATAATTATTTAGGTCTTACGTAGTTTGGTGTATTGTAGAATAATTATAAACGAGTCTTGTTGTTAAACTAGCTACATTATACATACTCTACTCTAATTATCTATTTTATAAGGAGTAGTTGTGTAAATAGACCCTAGTGTCTAGTCAATCACCCTCCACCCCCTTTACCCTCTTTGATTTTATCCCTTTCATTGTATATTTTATTTCTCTTAGTATAGCTGTAGACCATTAATGTTCCATTTTTTCCTCACAAGTCCGATCGTCCCCTCTTCGCTCCCTCGTCCTTATTATGTGAACCTGTATCATCTCTAATTTGTAACCAAACAAGTCTGAGGTTAACAACATCACTAGTCAAAATTTTTCTCCTGGTTAAACATGGTCGAGGTAGGCTTTCTTACTCTGTCTATGTTGCTTTATCTTGAGGTAAAAAAATTCCGTTTGTTAGTCCGTTTGCACTCGCTTAATCAAGAGGTAAATCTCATCTATCACCTTACCCTTACTTTGAGAGCTTCTTTCATTTTGTTTGACAAGGAAGATATCTTGCTTTTTTTTAACCTCACCAAATAGCATGATAAGCTTCCCCAACTGTAATTCTCGACAACAACCGTTGACGAGCACAACAACATGGGTTAGTTGTTGATTTCTCTAGCATCAAGTAACATTTACAGGGTAATCATGTTACAATGCTGGTCCATATGTATGGCTAGTGTGCAATTTAGTTTATTGTCAATGGATATTGCATACAGAAAGATGTCTTCCTGGTTCTTCTTTGCTTTGCCTTGAAGTGAACAAGAATAGGTGGTTCAACTCCTTGAAGCTCCAAATTGACTTATTTGGACTTTGAGTGAACCAAGTAAATGCCCTTCTTACTAGAGAAGTTCGGAGCATAAACATCAAGCATGACCGTCAATGTGGGTGGCACACATGAAGTTCTTGAACCACCAAGTGTTCCACTGGGTCGCCGAACTTGTCGTACACATGAATGCTCTTTGGAGAGTTGGTAGGGAGTGATGCCTAGTTAATTTCTTTAAAGGAGGGGTCTCGGGTGTGGTTTGAGGCCATTACAACTTGCTTCTTGTTAAACTTCTTTATACACTTCACCATCTAGTCTTGGAGAAGTAAGAAGTTTTCCGTGGAGACCATCAACAATCCTGGTTGTATCACGTCAGATTAGTCTCCAAAATTAGCTTCTATATCGTAAAAGTTTTTAGGTCCTTGTTCTGCACCTTGATTCTATTGTGGTTGCTTTGATGACGAGGGCCTTGTTTTGGGTGTAGGACATGACAGATGTTTTTCAGTGGAGATAATGTGTTGGTGAACAATGATAGTGAAAACTTCCACAAATGGCGACAAAATGTTAAATCGTGATCATGCTTGTATGGTTGATCAGCTCTTTAAATGCGATAAAAAAGGAAAACTGAGAGCCGAGTGACAAATTGACAAGATGATTTAAGTGGTTTGATTGAAAGAGCTAGTCCATGTATATGCAGTTGAGGTTTCACTAGAATCAATATGTCACGAGTATACAAGTTATTGAATGAAAATATAATATTCTCCTAAGATATTATAATATATATATATAAGAATAAAGTAAAGAGGGTTTCTTCCTTTATTGTGGGTGAACCCTCGACATGTTCTAAAGAAATAAGCCGATGCATGGGGAATATGAGAGCTTAGTGGATGCATGACTTTAACTCATCTCAAGAAGCATAACCGTTTTCCAACCACTCGTCTGATGTGGGTCGGTTAAAATGATCCAGCCAAGGAGATGCTTGAATATGAGACTTAGGTAAGAGTGCAAATAGAAACCTTGTTAGGTAAATACTAGTTAGGGAAGACACGAGGGGGTGGAGGAATTGCACTGCCTGATATGATTCTAGTTAGGTCATCATTAGTGGTCTGGTGTAAAAAGGTCATTAACCAGAAAGATAATACAATATACTATTTTATGTCACTTGAGTTATTCAATGGTAGTTAGTATGAGGACCTTGTCTTTTGACTTGTTGGAAAAGGTTGTGTTGTTCATGAACTATAAGAGAAACATCATATTCTCCTATTATAATTCATTATGACATAGTCAAGAACTTTCTTAAGATCATGTTAAACTTGAGGTATATATCGTTTGTCAAATGATCTACACTCTAAAGTGTAAACAACTCACTTACAATGTCAATTGCCTCTTCCTGAGAAATTCAAAAAAAAGATGATGTCAAGGTTAATATCTTCACATAATGAGGAGGTTCATATGCAGCTATAGGATTTGATTTAACAAAGAGAATCCCTCGAACGAAAGACATTGATACAAATAAAGATCGAGGTGTGGAGATGGACGAAAACTTGGTGGAAAGACCTACCCCTATCAAGCGAGAGGTTCATTGGTGCGGTGTCCTTGAAGGATTATGTATAACATGTTTAAGTGTGTTATGTTTGGCTGTACTACGTGTGGTTTCTTTTATGCTAGCAGTAGCTTGTATATGATGTGGTGGTATTCTTTTTCCTTGCGAAACTTTTCCCATTGGGTTTTGCTTAGTGAGTTTTAATGAGGCCCGTTCATCAACACATCCACCTGGTTCACTAGGATATCTTATTAATAAAATGGTCAATTGGTATATATATATATATATTAGGGAAAATTACATCACCCACCCATTACGTTTGGTAAAATTACACACACCACCCACCCAGAGGTTTCAAAAATTACTTTGCCCACCCATGTGGTTTCCACAATTTTACATCCAACAACTTTCTAATATTTGATCAACTTAAAAGATGGTTAAATGATATCCAAATTTGATGAAACTTTACATGGACGATATTAAAGTGTTATATTTTGGTAAACGTGAAATCCAACGTTTTTTAAGCTCATATATGATCCGTGGGACCCGATGAACGTGTCTCATGTTTCATTGGGTCCCACAGGTCATATATGACCTTAAAAAACTTTGGATTTGACATTGAACAAAAATATAACACCTTAGCATCGTCCATGTAAAGTTTCATCAATTTTGAACAACATTTAACCATCTTTTAAGTTGATCAAATATTAGAAAAGTTGTTAAATGTAAAATTGTGGAAACCACATGGATGGGCAAAGTAATTTCTGAAACCTCGTGGGTGGGGTGTGTAATTTCACCAAACGTCATGGGTGGGCGATGTAATTTTCCCTATATATTAATATGCAGCTATAGGACCTTGGTACAAAATGCGGTAAGCATCATACAAAGTGATACCTGATTTTACAGAATAATAATGTCAAATATTCTTATAATTTTTTTTAAAAATAATAATGGCAAAAAAATTTTTAAACCCTCCCCCCATTCTGCTGAACCCAAAGTGTTGGTGGTAGTTGATGTTCGCAAATAGTTGATGTGAGAGCAAGGTTGAAAGTACAAGTTTTCGTGTAGTTAAGCCAACTCACTCTTCTCAATATACTTGGCTCGTGGATGGTGCAACTAAGTTGACTTCTATTTCTTCATTATGATGCTCTAGTGTAAGAGAGGACTATGATTAGTGTACATTTAATAGTAAAAATATACTTTAGGTAAGAAAACTCCAGCATTATAAATTATTCCATTCATTTTCAGATTTTGTATACCGCTTTTGTTGTTGTACACATAGTATACAGATTTTATATGTATGATATACAATTTTAATATAATACATTACAGTTAATAGAATATCTTTGACTAATGCGAATGTAGCAAAAATTTGTTGTATTCAAAATTTAAAAACAAAAAATGTCATAATATTTTTGGTAATTCATGAAATATCACTAAAAATGGATAAATTTCATCTTAAATTTAATGAAATGTCACTATAGTTATTGACCAGTCAGAAAAAAGACAACATATCCCTGCTAATTAATAAACTAATTTGAAAATTACAATATACCACTACGTAATTAAAATCTAAAAATGTACAAAATTCAAAATACTATAAAAATTATAGATACCTATAAAACAATATTAAATAAATTATAAAAACTTGAAATATCATAAAATATAATAAATAAATCATTAAAATTTTAACAAATTATTTATTACCATAAAATACAATATAATTTTTTTAAAACATAATAATACTATTTTTAAAAGATAATTTTTATTGTCTCAAGAGCAAGTATTGAAATCGGGGTATGTTGTGAATTAAAGTGAAAGAGAAACTCTTAACGACAAGATATGGCCTCGTCTTTTACAGGTTTATTGAAACAAGTTTATTTTATCAGTTTACGTTTTCTCTCTATACGTTATAACGATTGATGTCTATAACATATTAAAAGATAAAATAAATTGATTAGGTAAACTCTTTTCGATAAACCTATAAAAGATGAGACCATATCTTTCTGTTCAAAGTCTCTCCTTCACTTTTTTCTCTTACATATTTTTTTTCTATTTTTTCTAGCTTCAATTGACAATTAACATGACCTATATCAGTTTCACCATTACAACCAAATCTTTATGGTTTGGTCGGTAGAGGAGTGGTATATAAAAACCAAAGATCTTGGGTTCAAAATCTACATTTGTGAAACACTTAGGCTCCGCTCGCTGATCGTTGGTAAACGCAACTATACCTGTGAATTAAAAAAGGTCACCGTGGTTAGTAAATAGGAGAATGCCATGTGTTGTGTGGTACAATTTTGTCAAACAATAAGGTCCCGTTCGGACATTTTGTGGTAAAGCTTGGTTTACAAGCTTTATCATAAATCTCCCTCTAGTTTTAGCTATAGTTAAACTAATAGTAATTAGACAAGTGTACAAGTGGTGGGACCAAGTAATAAGTTAGACAAATAAAAAATGACATGTGGACAAACATTTATGAAAAGCTATTTCAAGTAGATTAATGTTGTTATAGAACAGCCCCTAAGGGAGCGTTCGTTCAGGATTTCCGAAAGCAGGAAATCCTGCGTTTTGTTTAATGTATGTATGGTTAACAAATGTGGGTTGAACAACTGTACTATAGTCAAATATGCATCATTAAAACTTGACACTTGTCATGTACTTTTAAACAAAAAACCATTAATCTCTCGATCGCTCTCATAGAACGGGGCCTAAAGCAATCACAGATCAACACGTGTAACATTAATCTACATATTTTTCAAAAACTGCTATAGAATGGGGCCTTTAACACCAATTTTTTGATTGACATTTTGATGTGGGTCCAGGCCCCAGGTGAGACCCATCTAGAACCTTGGATCCACTTTTCTTCCCTACCTTATTTGAAGCTTTCCAAGTCATACGCTTCGTGAGATTAGCGTTTCAGATTTGGGAATCTTCATCTGCTAAACTAAATTTGGTAATGCTAGATTTAGAAAGGTGGAAGGGTTAGACGGCACAGCAGCAGCTTCTGAAAATGCGTTGATGAAAACCATGCTTAAAAAACAAAATCAAACCAACGGCTTAAAAAACTCAAGAATTGATGGCCTGAACTAGAACCCATTTTTGGGCCAATCAAGAAGCAAAAGAAAAGGACAAAGAAGCTGCGCTCTCTCGCTTTGCTTCCTTCTCGTAACTCCGGCTCTTCCCCAGGACGGGATAGATTGAGGCGCAGAATTGACAGTGGACGGTCCATACTCGTAGCAAAGGGCGACCGTAACAGAACGAACATGCTGGTTTTAAACCCAGGAGCTGCCACCACAGCTCTCTCCTCCACCTCCTCCACTGCCACCACTCCAGCTATATGTCCGTCCTCTTCTATCAGTTCCTCTTCGTCTTCTCCCTTCAAATCGATTCGACCCAAAACAACCCTTTTCTCGAAACGTAAGACCATTTTCAACCTCTCGGAAACTAGAGAAACGCAACGTCTTATCACATTGGCGTCAGCCAAATCCAGTAACGACGGTACGAATTCCGTGTCGTTGGATCCCAACAATCTGTCTCCACCTCTACTGGCGGAGATGATGGACCCGTTTTGGTGGGTGGAGAGAGGGTGCCATTGGAGGGCGTAATTCAGTTCGAGCAGTCTAATTATTCATCTCGCGTGGAGAAATGGGGGTAATTTGCGACGTATCATCTCCTTCTTTGCGTTCTTTACTCTAATTTTTTAATTATTTATGGTTGTTTATGTTCTATTTATGGGTTTATTACGCAGTAAAATAGCGCTATTAGCTGGTGGGGATGTGTTGGCCTTAGTTTTGTTCTCTGCAATTGGGAGATTCAGCCATGGCTTCTCCGTTCTCGACTTTGAAACTCTTCGAACAGCCGATCCTTTTATCGCTGGTACGGCTTATGATGCGGTTACATTTATTTCGTTGGAATTACTTATTTCAATAGTCTAGTGTAATTTGAATTCGCATTGTGAGATATTTGTGACGTTTGGTGTGATTTTGGCCCCTTCATGTGCAAACTTGAGTGTAGGATGGTTTCTGAGTGCATATTTTCTCGGGGGCTACAGTGAAGATGGTAGAGGACTGGCTGGTTTGAATAAGGCTGTTGCTGCTGCTGCTAAATCGTGGGCCTTGGGCATACCTGTAAGTTTTTCTCAATTCAGATTCTGGATTTCTTCTCAGGTCTTATGATTTCGAACACTAATGATTTCAAAGACATTTTTCAAATAAAAATGGGTATCGATGCTGTGTTATTCTATTTTTAGCATATGTGATGGTATTTCATTGATTGTGAATGCTGCATGATTGAACAATTACAAGAATTCCATCAATATTTGCATAAGGATTGACAAGTGTATATCTTTGTGTATCTGAGGAGATATATATGGGTGTACAAACGTTTGTGCTCACTGATACAATACCTACAATTTCTTGATAGCTCTTGGTTTCTTTTAACAGTTCTTGAGGATGCCAGGGGAGGTTTTGACTGTTGTGTGATACTTTGACTGTGCATTCCAGATAGTTCATTAGATGGCTTATGGATTTGGATGAGACTCCTAGGAAAATGAATACAAGCAAAATTTCATCAAATAAAGATAATTACCTCAACTTTTTTGCTGGAAAAATGCATTGCCGTGTTTTGTAGTCTCAAGTGTACTTGCAACAAAGAACTAACTATTTGGGTTCTTAGAATTATTTTTTCAGCTTTTATTCCCTCATCCTTACTTCTTATCTTTTCTCTTTGTTCTTATAACTTCTTCCCATAGAACCATCCGTCATGGGTTCTTAGGGAGCATTTGTTTCAAGCAGGGGAAACTGAATTGAATCAGGAAAGGGAATGGAGAGGAATAGAAAAGAATTTCCTTTGATTTTCTTGGTTATTTTTTGAGCTAGGGAAAAATAAGATAAATAATCGGTCAATGCCCACCGGTCAATGGTCAATGGCCGCGGCTGCCATTCAACGACGAATAATTACTGGTCAACATTCATCGGTCAATGTCATTAGTTATTGGTCAATGGTTATATGTGGCCAATCGAAGTATACTGGGGAAAGGTCCTATTCCCTAGTAGGCGGTGGGAATCAAGATAAAGGGTTTTGGGTTAATTCCATTCCCTTTCCTCCTTTCCTTAAAATAAAAAAACTGGCTAAAAAAAAGAATCATTCTGATTCCCTTTCCTGATTACCCCAAAATGCCCCCTTATGCCTCTGTCTTCCACTTCATCCTTTACTTTTTTTATCAAGTTAAGCAGCCAAGGGAACCACTAGGGCCATGGATGTGTGTGCACTTAGAAGAGTATATGCCATATTGTACTTTCATGATATAACATAATAACGTATTATAACTGTCTCTAGAATACATTACCCTTTTAACATGTCTTTTAATGGATAGGGAGAAATGAGGGATCATGAAAAGATTCATGAGTATTTTAGTCAGTTTTTAGCTTGGTGTGGCTAGAAACTTGTTTTACCAGATCTGTTTTTGTTTCCATCACCTTATTACCGGACATGACATTTTCTCTGATATGACTTGACCTATCAGTTATTATCATTCAGAGATCCTTGTTATCTGAAAACTCGTACCCAGGTTATCATCTCTATTATTGTTTTTAGTCGTATTGATTTAATCTCTATGTTGCTATCTTAACTCCAACTACTCAGCTATGTTTAATTGTTTGTCGTTAAAATCTGTCATTAACCTACTGCTGCATATATCTGCCACCTAACTTTCTCCCCTTTGAGTTGGCAGCTTGGTTTAGGTATAAGAGGCTTGACCACAGGCCACTTCCCACCTAATAACTTTGTGTGGGTGACATTGGGCAGCACTGCACTTCTTTTGATTGGTTGGCGAACTCTTTTGTTCAGTATCTTCCCTGCTAATGCTAATAAGAAGGATGACATGTATAGGAAGGGAAACCCCTTTGAGCTGTTCGAGGTATGAAATAATTTTTTTACACCAAGCTTATCTGTTTGATTATATGCTAATTACTCGTTCTTTTTTAAAGTGTTTTCACACTATTATGTAGTTTCACCAGTACTGCAGTAAAGTGCCTAAATTTTACGAACAGGTACATTTTAGCTAGTAAAATAAACTCAGAGCATGATCAGTAGTGTAGTACAAGAACGATCAGGTTACGCCTACAGATTCTATAATTAGTTGGAGTTCTGGATTTTCCAAGAATTTAGTAGTATCTAGCATCTTGTTGTTTCATGGTTCAAAGCTGGTCGAATTAATAGCGAGTGTAATCTGCATTGTGACTTATGCTTGATTTTTTAGTGGCTTTTATTATGAATGCATATAATGCTCTTTTGGTGTCAAAACAACAGGCTGTCTATTGAACTCATAACCTGATAAGTCGTTGAGCTTTATAACTATATTTCGTTGTCCAGTTGAATGACAACTTTTCAGTTAATCAAGAGTTGGTTCATCATTTGGATCCAGTTTTTCAGCTTTGATCTTTCAGAAAAATTAGTCGTGGATTGTGAAGAGGAGGAGACAGTTTAAAACTTGGTGGATTAATCCTATTTTATTTCAACTCAATTCCTTAGAAAATGGGCTCCATGCTATGAAGAGTATGTCCAAGCTTGTTTAGTTGGTATTTCCAGTTTCAACTCTAATTAATCTGGAACTTGGATTGTATATTTGAAATATTTAAGATTAGGAACTTTTGTATAATAGCCAAGTAATGGACAAAGTTGGTGAAGATCTTTTTAATTATGTGTACATATAAGTAGTAAGATGAGCTGATGCTCTTACCACAAATGTTCACATTTCAACTCTAATTAATCTGGAACGTGGATTGTATACATGAAATATTCAAGAGTATGGAAGTTTTGTATAATAGCCAAGTAATGGACAATTGGTGACGATCTTTTTAATTATGTGTACATAGAAGTAGTGTGATGAGCTGATGTTCTTACCATAAATGGTTGCCAAATATATAATCGAATAGAGCTGAAAGTGAGGCGCAGTAGGGAAGATGCTCAACTAGTGGAATGAGGAGGATACACTCCTTAAGTTTATGCAGTTGAATTCAATTCAATACAGCAGCTTTGAACCTAAACAATAATGTTCTTTCTTCTTCCGTGAAAATGTGGGAAGATTTGCTGCTGCCCTACCTTAAGTTTCGCAACAGTGATTGATATTCTCCTCTATGCTACGCCACATCTGACTATTTCTCTGTACTTATTATTGATGTTTGATGGGTAAATGTTTGTAACTACTTGCAGTTGTTGACGTCATTGATAAGAAGGTGGTGAACGACAGAGGCTGAGTCGCCCTTCAACAGCTTCTGAACTGTATAATCTTTTTGTCAGATTTTTTTTTTATATCTACTTGAATCCATAATATTTGTAATTGCTAGTAAATCTCCATTGCAACTTTAGAAAGGTTAAGGTTAGTATAGCTCATACTGGGATGGATGGATAAATGAACTGGTCAGTGCTGGTTTACTGAATGTCATTGGCATATACTATCCGGCATCTGCTTGAGCCATTAATATAAGTGATTATTCATGGATTTGGTATTACCTGTGTTCTACATTTTTGTTTTGGAAAAAATTTATATGATCACACAAAAGCAGCACATGCTGCCAAAACAACTTTATATTTTGTTATAAAAACTGGTACTTCTTTCCGCCCCATATGTAATTGCCAATATTTGTCATCTAATTAGACTCTAAACCCTATTAAATAATGTAGATCGTGTGCAAAGCACTCAACTGGGTCATCACGTGTTGCATGAATGTTTCCAACCAACACTGGGTGGTGGATTTAGTTCGTAGTCACAACAAAATGCTAAAAAAATTCCTCCATTGATTGCGCTAGCTAGTCATGTGTGTGTTGACTTGACTCTAATACACATTTTCCACTTGTGTTGTAGTAGTAGTGGTTTCTAAAGTACTATATGATATATTTACATGTCGCCTAAAGTGACAACATACTGCTGAGTTCTATTGGTTGCTTTTTTTTAACTATTCTGTATTCTATTGAGTGAACTCTGAAATGACTTTGATGGATGAAGTCTTTTATACTTACTCCCACCTGGAAGTTGTGGGATCAATGCATTGACCAAAGTGTTCTTCCATGTTTTTGTTCTCTGTTTCAAAAAAGAATCAAAACTGTTGCGGAACGAAGTCTGTTTTGTTCTCCATGTGTGGCTCTACAGAGATTACTGGTAGCAGCAAGATATAACTAGATAGACTAGACTAGGCTGGTCTTGCTGCAATAAAATTTCCTTGTTGGAGTTTTTCATTTGGCAGAAAAATAACAACCTCCCATAACAGTTCCAAGTGGTCTGCAGTGGGTCGGAAGCCTTTTTATTTACTTATTTGTGGCTGGTGAACCTGGCTGCTAGCTGAGGTAAGTGACCAGCTAATACAAAAAATCACAGAGAATCAAGATGTGCGCTCATGAGCAAGTATAATAATATGCTCTATGAATAATACATATCCACAAATGGTAACCCAGAAACCCTGACATGAAGCAGAGCGTGGTTTTCTTTCTTGCATGTTGTTATGCTTTGTGGACTGTGAATAGGTCGGCTGAAACTGTAGCCAGGCTGTGCATCTCTGTGCCCGTTGTAGAAGGACGACTTTTGGATTTTACCGATTTTTGAGTTGGGATTTCTTCGGCCTTCTTCTGTCATATGAATTGTTATTATATGAAACAACCGCAAGATCCAAAGACGAATCTTATTATCAGAGACTTCTATCGTTTACCCTAGTTCTCATATTAGCTCTGTTCTCGTTGTAGTATTATTTTCTCACACACAGTCAAATTTCTATATCCTCTGCTCTCCTTCCTTTAGGTAGCAGGACGTAGTATAGCCTGTCTGTTACTGGGTAGAAAAAGACTTATCTTCTAAATGTGAGTGGGTATATCTATTCTCTTGTCCGTTTATGCAATTCTGGTGTCGTGCTGCAGGCAGGAAAGATTTGAAGGTGTTCAGGAAATCTGAAAACCTGGATTTCTTTTTTAACCTGTTACCCGGTGGTTATATTGTTGTTTTTTTTAGTGAGAACTCACGGCCGCTAGGGATGATTTGGAGGATTCAAACTAGGGATCTCGTACGCCCCTACTTTACCATCCAACAACTTTACTACTCAGTGGGGCTACGGGCTACCGAGTTTGATAATACGGACAGATTGCTTATATGTATTACGGTTGGAGAAAAAAAGGGCTAAGCTTGTTTTCAAATTTGGGGGTTTTGAAGTCCGTATAAAAGATCCGTTCTTCTGGTGTAGTGTTGTCATCTGTTCGGTTGCTGGCAGACACGACACAACCAGAAGAAAACGTACGATGAGGGTTTAGGATTTCTTCCAAAACAAAAAATGGGAAGAAAAAGCAAGTATTTGATTGGCCAACCAGGAAACTACCACAAACAGAATAGTTCTCCGATTCAGTTACTTCGAAGGGCGGGTTTGATCAAAGAAAAGACCCCACAAACGACAGGTGGCGATCAAACTTGTTATACCTTTTCGGGCAGGCTTCTAGTCGGGTGATTGGTTTTGATTTGGGTAGCAACAGTTTGGGGATGATAATCGGGAAAATTTTCGCAAAAAACACCAAAAAAAAAAAAAAAATTATTTGTGGTGGTTTTTTTTTAAAAAATTATGTCGAAGTATCAAAACGATGCAAATAAAACTGATCTATCTTGCGGTAAACCGCATCAGGTCAACGTTATTATCGGTTATTTATGTCATAAACCGCATCAGCCAAACACATCTTTGCGATAAACCGCATCTGACTGATGTGGTTTATTTGCAAACCGTTGCTACTGAAAAAAATCTCGGAATTAAATTTGAGCCATCGGTACTCCATGATTTCCGCGATTTTGTCGGATAATCTTATCCAAACATTTGTAGAGTAACCGCACTGACCCAGTGCGGTTTATAGCACCAGAAATTCCCTATAAAAACCATAAAAAACCAACCTACGGATGCTTCTATCATTCAACCACAAACACAAATAATTTTCATTTCAACACCCACAAATCTCCTCCGAAGCTATAGAGGTTAGTATGGTTGTTTTTAATTTTTATTTCTCATTTTTATGTATATTAAATATCTTTGTTCACTAGGTTTCAATATATATATATATATATTTGAAGTATTTGTTTAATTAGTTATAATTAAATTCGTAAATAATTATGGTCATTATTGTATAACTTGTTATTATTCAAATTAGGTGTACAATCAAGTTAAAATAATATGTAGACATCTAGTTAATGGTTTACATTAATTTTTGTTAGTTTTAGTTTACTTATTATATATATTATATAACACTCGTCTTTTATTATTGCTATTAATTTATAATTAGTTGTTTACCAAAATAGGTGTATAAGTTAGTTGCAAAATAGGTAGACATGTAGGTATATTTTTTAAAAGATTAGTCTTTAATATGTTAATTAAATTCGTAATTAATTATGATCATTACTTTATAGCCTGTTCTTCTTCAAATTAGGTGTATAAATAAGTTAAAATAATATGTAGACATCTAGTTAATGGATTACATTAATTTTTGTTATAAGTTTTAGTTGCTTATTAATATATATAATTCATAATAAATACATGGTTATTAATTTATAATTAGTTGTTTACCAAAACAGGCGTACAAGTTAGCTACAAAATATGTAGACATGTAGGTAATGGGTTAAACCTATTTTTTAAATAATTTAGTCTTTAATATGTTAACTAAATTCGTAATTAATTATGGTCATCACTTTATAGCTTGTTGTTATTAAATGTTATTGCTTAAATTTTAAATATTGTTTGTTTATGCAGATCTAAACTACCTTACCCGCCTGGATCTTACTTTTGTTTGAAAGAATGGCATTTCCTTGTACAATCTTTGTTAATGCCCAACTATCATACACGGAACATGGAAGTATCTACTTCCAAGCCAATCAAGACTCCAAAACCTTTTATCTTCGTGTAGCTGACGATTGCACCATCCAAATGTTAAAGTATTCTGTCACAGAGGCCATCCGTCAATTGAAGTTAGGATTTTCTGTTACGAGGATGACATATCGGCAGTTGTTCAACAGGGAGCCATTAAAGTTTGCTGCACTACAACTACAAACTGATGAAGATGTTCAGGAAATGCTTGGTGCTATAAACTGCACTGGGTCAGTGCGGTTACTCTACAAATGTTTGGATAAGATTATCCGACAAAATCTCGAAATCGTGAGTACCGACGGCTCAAATTTAATTCTGAGATTTTTTTTAGTAGCAACGGTTTGCAAATAAACCGCATCGGCCTGATGCGGTTTATCGCAAAGATGCGTTTGGCTGATGCGGTTTATGACATAAATAACCGATAATGGCGTTAACCCGATGCGGTTTACCGCAAGATGGATCAGCCCAGTGCGGTTTAGTTGCATCGTTTTGGTACTTCCGCGTAATTTTTTTTGAAAAACAGGCACCGCAAGTAATTTTTTTTCAAATGGTATTTCGGCGAAAATTTTTCTGAGAATCGTTCGTGGTGGTATATATAGTGTTAGAACATTTGGGTTTTGACTTGTAAATTGAGTAAATAAATAAATGTTGGAACTTGGAGTTTTACTATAGATGAAGTCCATCAGTACAGACAGAGTGCATCAACGAATGCATTCGATCAATCAAGTTGAAGAGTCGATCAATATTTATAGTCAACCAATACAAACACATCCAAACAAAGAAAAAACATTACAAAGAATGTTCTAACAAGATTTTAAGTCTCTCGGCAGATCAAGTCCATCGTCTTGACAGAGTCCATCTGATGATGACAATTGGAGGTGGCCATGAAATTTACGGGAGAACATTGTCAAGTCGTGCACTGGCTTGGTAGTTGGCCGAAAATTGAGGGTCGAGACTCAGAAACGTTCAGGAAACAGGTAGGCCTGAAAATTATGCAATGTGGATGTTGTGCTCCTGAAATTCGGAAGCAAACTCTATCAACCGTCTAGATGAATTTAATATAAAAGGAAGCTCATTTCTGCTGATTCACTTGCGCTTTTCCGCTCCAATACTTCCTATATTAAGAGAAAGTCATCAGAAAAAAGAGATATGTCTTTGATTACAAGCTATAATTCTTATATCTAGCTATTTAGAGCCTTTGCACTTATTTCTCAATATGTTGTATTGATCTATTCGTTGATGAGTGAGTGTAGGCATTAGGTAGAGTATGTCTGCCAAACCGCAAGTGTGAGATACTTTCTTATAGCCCTAAAAAGTCTATCAATAAAGTTTCTCATTCTTATATTCGTATTGTGTTGCTTACACTATATAAATTACATTTAGAGCTAGTCTATCTAAGTCTAACAATCAAAACTAACTAGGTCAGCACCAGCAATCGAGCTAGTTTGTCTAAGTCTAACAACCTAGACAAACTATGTCAGCCTAACAATCCGACATATATCCAAATAGTGTTTAGTGCCTTGGCAACGACAATAAATTCTTTTCCTTATCTTATAACCAACATTTGTACTTCTTTTGGTTATTAGTTTGGGGCGGGTCTTGTATTATAGGCCGCTGATCATTAAGATATTCTTTTTTTTGTAGAATTGAATGTAGCTATACTTCATCAACTTTTTCATATTATACGGGTGCTATGATTCGAACCCATGAACATGGGTTACAAATTTACTCTACAACCAACTAACGAAATTATAGTAGGTAATCAATTGGCATCAGATTCATGATTCATTGGTACAATTTGTATGTTTTATCCATATTTTTCTCATAAATGTTTGTATTTTTTTTTATAAGAACATGAAGCTTCATGAAAATCAAAGAATTTAAACTAAAAGTATAAGACTTACTTGTTATATCCTAAACAAAAGACACTGGTAGAGATGGACTGCTAGTGATGACTACTAGCACATAACCTCCAATGACGATATATGTTGATGTTGCCAAAGAGAGCACCGATTATTATAAAAAAATGCACATTTTAAGGAGCTTAATTCTATGTTTTATTGTTATTTTAATGACCATTTCCTCATCGTGAGAGCTAATTTAGGGTTTTACACTATATCAGAGAATATACACATACCTAGGTGTTGCCTCGTTAGAGCATGAACAAGGTCACCAAAGAAAGGCTCCACTCAAGTTTATTATTTACGAAAGCATGTCATGGCCGATAGAAGGATCTAGGAAATAATTTGAGCAAAAAACATTTTCCTAGTAGGATTGACCCACATATTAACCATCAATGTCAGTTATGTTCGAGTTGAGTCGAGTCTCTTTGCCAAGTCAATATGTTGATGAAGACCAACTTGGTGCGTTTGATTTTCCTTAGTTACTTTCCATCATAGTTACCAGAGGCACTCCAACTTCTTTTCTTGATTCATAGATATTAACTCATTCGAACAAACTTCTAAGACTTGTTTTACCTTTGGAAGGCCTTGTGTTATATCGCTAGACCTCAAATTTCCATATAGAAATGTAACTAATGTATCTCCTTCCTAAACCATTTCCCCACAATGGCCATGAATGGTTGTTCCTGGGGTAGTCAAATATGGCTTACCTGATCTTATTAATATAGAGCCAACTTGAATAATTGGAACTTGACCCGCAACGGCGTAGCAAATTCGTGGCCACTTTTTTTAATTGAAGGCATAGGAGATCGATCAGGGATTGACTGTCGGAGGAGCGAGGGTTTTGCGACCAAGGTGTAATCCAGGTTTTCTGGGAGTTGGTTGGAGACACTTATGCTTGATTTCTCATAGGTGAAGAACTTGTCTACAATCCGCTCTTCCTTGATGCTCAACTAACTGGCGGTTTAGGCTCAACCAAGTGGTGTTGCGTTGTGGGTTCTTGACGCTCATAATTTTGGTGAAAAGCTAAGAAGTTTTAAGCTTTGGAGCTGCTACTAATCATGGACCATCCCTTGGATGGCCTCGGTTGGGTAGTAACCAAACTGTTACTAATACTTTATTGTTGGTTGGTCATAGCCTAAAGTTGAACGCTACTTTCCTCTTTTTTGTGGATTCAACTTAAAGTTCATGAGGAAGCAAATTTGATGAAGACTTTCTTGCTCATTGATGATATTTTGGAATTGAAGTTAGGGAGGGGGTGTTACTTTAAAAGCATCAGAAGATAAGGGACAAGACAAAGTATAGAGGTCTATGATAAGTGGTGAATTATGTAGATATCCTTCATTTTAGTTGGTTCATGATTTATTTCACCACTTTATAAAGTATTTTGTCAATATTGGTAAACTTATACTTTGTGTGTAATTTAGGTAAAAACTCACTTGAGCATGATTGAAAGATACAAAAGAGATTTTGTAGGATCGGACAACTAACTCAGACCAACTCAAGATGTGAGTCTGTGAGATGGTTTGACTCAATCAAACTAAGAGTGCAGAAGCTATTACTTTAGTATGAAATGCAAGAAGACTCAACTGAACTGACTAAGAATGTGTTAAAGGAAAGACTGAGTCGAACTCAACAGGATACACAAATAAGCTATTTTATTTCTGGTCAAGAACAAAAACAGCTTACAATGTCCACTCAGTAGAAGAGATCTACTTCGTGGTTCTCACTCACTCAGCCAATATAAACTCTGATCAGCTCGGTGATAAGCATAGTGGAACTAGGATCTACCTAGAATAGGTTTATCGATGTGCGCTAACTGAATTTAGTACTCTTCTCTCTCTAAAAGCAGATGCAACTTTCTTACAAAACTTCTCTCAATAAAAATCTCTCCGAAAGCGTAAGTTACAAATGATGATTGGAATACTATTTATACACAGCTAAACTTGACCGTTGTAGAGAGTTAGTTTCTGAATTTATGGAACTAACTTAGTTGAGCGCAAACTTAGGAGAGATAAGCCCATTCGTCAGGTGACTTCCACGTTGAAAGAATCCGGGTGCACGTCAGACCGTTGGGGCGTTGGGAGTTTGACATCGTCGCTCCTTAAATCTTGCAATAGATTGAGGAAGTCCTTCGTGCTTTCAGGTTGGACAGAGTCGATTGTGTTTTGCAGTGAATAATTGACTCCATTGTAGTGGTTGACTATCTCAGCAACATCTTTATACTCCAACAGCTTTTCAGGTGCTTGAACTCACAGATGTTGGAAACTGGCTTTTTGAAGTCGGGAACGTGGTCCGGGTATCTGTTTAGGTTCATAGACCCGAACCAAAACCTTCTACCAAAATAATAAATCTGTCCAGGTTTGTATCCGGGAATATAAAACGGGACCAACCCTTGGACACACTTTCTGCTAACTTTGGGCATGATATGGGTATGTGTCTAGGCACGCAAAACCCTAACCAATGTTTTAGAGGTTTCCGGACATACAAGTTTGAAGGTAGGAAAACACGGGACACAAATGGTGCATGTAGTGTGGTTTGGGTATACAGACCCGAACACACACCTGGTGAAATACCACTAAGGTTCATTAATTAAATTAAAATACAATTAATGAGTTAAGAAGGCTAATAAGCCTTAATGAACCATTAATCATGAAAACTCCTAAGCACACTTATATAAATAATATGTACTCCATGAAGGTTACTGAACCTTATATAAACACATGGACATAAGTGGAGCATAGTAAATGAGGAAAATCAACCTACAATTAAGGAAAATATACCTTAAGAACACAAACACTTAAGGAAAAATATACCTTAAGAAGTCAAAATGACTTGTGAGTAAAATATCACTTGTAACACAAGTGTATACACCTTTGGACACTAAATAATACATGTTATACATGTTAACACGTTAAACAAGTCCAAGATACAAATGATGAGCAAAAAGAACATCAATATCAACGGTGAATAAAAGTATACATTTTTACTAGTTTTAATGAATAGTAAAGTATACCAATTCCTTAAGAAAACGTTTTATACACTTAAGGATGAATAAAACATGTTGGTAACAAACTAACACATGATATAAGTCCAAATGTACAAGTTATAAGTCATAACATTAAAAATGAAGCAAAAGAGACCATTTTTCCCTTGGAGGGACATGAGGCCGACAATGCCCATTCAAATGGCTGCCAACTTTCAAAAAATTGAACCAAGAAGTCTCATTTAGGTGGCTTAAGTCACCAAATACTAGTTTATACACATACCTTACCAATAATGCCTTAAAAGTCACCTTTCTTCTCTTTCCTCTTCATTTCCTCCTTGGATGCCGATTTCCCTCATCCAAATCCTCCCTAAGTATGCTACTAAATAGCCAAGAACAAGCTTGGAAAGAATTCCATTCCTAAGGCATAAGGTAAGCTCTTAATTCATGTGATAGTTCATTCTCTTCCTCTTCTCACTAGCTATCCAATGGTCTAAGATTTATCTACTTCCACCCACGTATCTAGGCTGGATCTAAGTTGCAAGGAAGGGTTAAATTCGACTGGAACCAAGGTTGGAGAAGAAAACAAAGCAAAGTCATTCCTTAAGGTAAAAATCTGCTCTAAGCACCTACCTTCTTCTCTATTGTTGTTCCAATGAATTCCTACCAAATAAACCTTCTATAATCTTCATATTTACATGCTAGAACCATTGGTGTACCTTCATCCACTCGAAGTTGGCCCAAACCACCCAAAAACACCATAAAAAGGGGGTTTAATGAGTAAGTCTTCTAGCTTCTGTACAAGTGAGTTGTTCCGCCCCTTTGGCATGATTTTATTAAGGGATTGACACCCTTCATTCCTCTGGAAAATAGGGCTGTGGAACACTTGGGAACAGCTTCAAATCTTAAGGTAAAAATCCATGATTTAAGACCTTTAATGACTCTTTTGGTTAATTTCGGTTCTAAGCTGAGCCATAACCTTTACTCTCTGTTTAATTCATGTCAAGAGGTGTATAAACCCACATCCAAACAGCCGTGACAGTACATGGAGGTATAGGTTGCTTAAAGTCATTTTTAAGGTGAGAAATCTAGTTTTTCATGGCTTAAAATTACTCTTATAGTTGGTTCTATTTTTGGAACCTAACTATATCTTGTTCTTACTGTTAGAAATCAATTAGAATCTGTCTAAACCCAGATCCCAAGCAGGCGTGACCATACAAGCCTTAAAAAGCTTATAAATCAAGGTATAACACTCTTAACTATTAATTATATGCTTTAAAGCTTATGGAATATATTTTTTGAGAGTGGACTGGTTAATTTACACCTAAGTGTGACCAGAAATGACTTAGTTAATATAATCTAGTCATTTAAATGATTTACTTAACATAATGGTCAAATTAAGACATTATGTGGAAAATTGGTAAATATGGAAAAATTGGTGGTGAGGCCGTGCATTTAAAGTATTTTTGAGACATTTAAAGTGTAATTTATTTTGCAAGTTCAAGGTTGTAATAAGGCCATGTCATTAGACCATTTTATTTAAGTTTAAGAGCTTATTTAATTTAATTTATGCATTTAGCATTAAGTTTGGGGTTAAAAGATAATTACAAAAAAATATAGGTTGTGGGCTGTATTAGGTGGAAGTTTGATGTTTAAAATGAATTTAAATAAAAATTATAACACCTTATAAAGTTTTATTACAAAATTGTAAAAATAGGGAAGTTTGGGGTATATATAGTAATTACCAAAAGTATGGGTTCCAAACAAAATTTAGAAGTCAAAGTTGACTATATAGGAGACTTTGACCAAGTTTGGGAATTTATGGAATTAAATACTAACTTATAATAAGTTAAGTATGAAATTATAAAAGATTTATCAATATTGGGGTGGAATGGTGATTTCCAAAATAATGGGTACCAAATGGAGTTTAGAACAAACCTTGGGTTATTAAGAATTTTTAGGAATTTATTTGGTTAAATTTGGAGTTAGTATGAATTATATAAGTATAATATATTTTTTATATCATTGTTACATTTGGGTAACATATGGGGTAAAAACCGTAAATATTGAAAGTATAAGGTTAGGAATGATGTTATAACCTTTTGGTATAGTTTGGTAATTTTTGGAATCATATATGAGGTTTTATTAAGATATATGTATAATGTATAGTTTTAATGATATTAGAAACTATATGTTATAAAATGGGGTGTTTTGGTGAATATAGAAAGTTAAGTGGTGGGAATTAAATTAGAATAGATCATGGGGTCTGTTCGGCTATTTTAAGGAATTATAACCATAGGTCATAATTGTATTAAGGTTTAAAGGTTATAATATAAGGTATATAATATAGGTGTAACAAAGAAATAATATTTGGGGTGATTATGTAATTTCGGAAACTTTGGTGGAAATAAATAAAAACTGACAACCATATGGGTTGTTTGGTATTTTGTAACATTTTATAACTATAGGTTATAAAGGTTTTAATGATTTAAATATCATAAGATATGTTATATAACTAAAATGTAACATTATATAATTAATGTGGTGATTTTGTAAATATTAAAGAACATAGTGCTGTTCGGTAATAATGAGTATTTTTGAATGAGAATTTATAATATGGTTTATAATGTTATAAGGGATGTAACATTTATAATATAAGAAATATTCATTAAGGAAGAATGAATATATTATAAGGGATTATCATATAATAAATGGTCCCATAATACATATATATAAATTAATATATGTTATGGAGTGAGAAATACAATATGGTTCAATAACCGTATAATATCATAATTAAAATGATATAAGATAAGGAGAAAAGAATCATAAACATTAGTTAAGGAAATTCTAATGTTATGTTGTCTATGGAATAATAAGAGGTTAAATAATTCAAAGTATTTTAAATATGGATTATACAACATTACATTTGGGAAGACTAACCTTAGGAAAATAAATACTAAGGTGAGATGTATAATATATGATCAAGATTATACACGCAATATAGTGACAAACTATAACATATACAATGTGTATTAAATTACATGCGATAACAAATGTTGAGTTGAGTATATTAATATACCACGACGTAAACGTGCATGTAATATAACGTTAACTAATCCCGAGTTAAACCGAAAACCCGACAAACGTTGTTAGTAAATGACGGGGAATGAACCGGGAGGGATTAACGACGGTACGGGGTACCGTAGAGTAATGTTGTTATACGGGATACTAATCTATAGTATTATACGTATTATTAGACTGTTAGAGATGACGCGAGGAGCATTGGACCTAACTGATTCATACTCCACCGTTTTAAATCAGGGTGAACGGTATGTTGTTATGTGTCTCTGATTGTCTTTGAGGACTTCCTCGGTTCAGACTTATGTGTGAAATCTGTGATAAGATTGTTTGTCTGAATGTGTGAATTAATATGCATGAACTGTATATTTAAGCTGCTTTCTATTTACTGTTTTTGCGATAACAGTATTGGTTTGTATATATGAACCCATATATAAAACGAACTAGTGGCTATGGTGCTATTTTATATGAGTAATATAAGGAACGTCAGAAAAACGTTGTAGCACTAGGATAATAAGATATGTATATTATCCGAGACTTAATTACGGAGCATTGGCCTTTTCTAAACGCCGCTCTCGTATCTAACACTGGATCCCAAGTTTACATACTTCGGATTGGACTAATGACCTTAGTCTGCTTTGTTAGAAAATTGGTAATGCGATGCGATGCGATGGTATAGATGTAATAAAGCCAAGAGGATGTGGCTCTTGGTGCGCGTTGTGATCACAAAAACGATACCAGGTCGTCCGCGTACGGATCCGTTAGTATCAAAAAATTTCCCGCGCACTAGAATGGTTTGTTGGTCGGAGACTCTACCGTTGGAGTGGCTACTGCCGTGGGTGACCCGCCATAACATATGGGTAATTTAGAGACACGTCGTTATAACGAGACGTTGTCATTAGGCATAATTGAACAATTATAACAGCTTGTTAGCTAGTATATTGGTGAACAATATTGGACTCTTGTACCAAGGACGAGAATTAATACTCGTTTATTATTCTTGTTGTTTTCACATTGTTGTTCATTGGTTATGCTGTGTGGAAATATTATGTGTGTTAATGGTTGTGTTTTATTGTATGGTTATTACTGTTATTGTTTACAAATATATTTAAACGGTATTGCATGTAACGAATCCCATGCTCTCGACCAAATAACTGAGGGGTCTGAGGGGGCATGACGGGGCATGTGATGACATACTTAGCAGGGGATGATTCCATACCACAACCATGTTTATTTTCAGGATACTAGCTGTTTGTCGACGCGGGGCACGACACTTGTGGAATAGACACCAGTACGGTTTGTTTCAGTGGTTATATTGGACTCGGGTTTGGTGAACTGAGGTGTAATTTCGCTTAGACGCTCACGTGTACTGATTTATACTGTAAGGTGGTATTATGTTGTAGTTCTTTTGGTATTGTCTAAACTACTATCTATCTCTTGTGATCACTGCGGGAATACGTTTCGTATGTTGATTATCAGGTAACACATTATCACTCGTATGGGTAAGTGGTAATGGTAACACCATAGTACGAAAGTCTATTATTTACCTCTGCGATTTAATTATTAAGTACGACGTTTAGGAGACAATTAGGGGCCGTGTTAGAAGGGGTGTTACACCTGGACCTAGCACCTGTAGTAACATTTCGGGTGGACTTTAACGACGATGTTAAGAACAAAATAGATATCTTCCACACCTCGATGACAGGCAACGTCAGAAAAGAGGAAAAAGTGAAGGAAAACGAGAAATAAGAAGGAGGAGAAGGAGCCCACCTCCATTAAAGCTTATTTCCTCAACCACCTATGGCTATTTCTGACACTTTTCTCCCCCTTTTACTTTTGAATGTCTGAGTAGTCTCATTTTGTACCTTGAGATGGGGGTTTGACTCTAAATCCCCAAACAAGCTTGTAATACTACACTTCATTTAGTATAGTTGTTGTCTATCTCTAATTCATATTTAATGCTCCAGATTGACACCCTATGGCATTTATGGTGGTTCCTAGATTCAACTGGTTTTGAGTTAGAAATTGTAACCAAGGGAGGGAGAAACCCTAGTTTTGCCTTCTAAATTAGTTGCTGAATCTGGTTGCTATTATTAAGAACTTGTGATTAATGTTATCTAGTGACTTGCACTTAACTCAAATTAAGGGGTGAAATTAGCTAGGTAATAGTTGACATCTTTGAGATTTGGAAAGTCATTATATTAGTTCTAATAGACTACTAGAGTGAAGTGGGATTAAGAGCAAGTCTGGGAGTATTTAGGTGAACACAACCATCCAATAAACTAAAAATCCATTTTAGTTCACTTAATTTCTTTCTATTACATTGAATCGAACAACTAAGCTTGCCATCGACTACACCCCCAATTTACCACTTTTATTTACTAAATACCAAAGCTATGAAGATAGTAACCAATTTTTCTTGTGGATACGACACTTATTGTACTATAACTATTAGGTGCACTTGCCCACAGTTTGCACATATATTTATAGACTTTGCACAACACTCTGTTTATCATATTATGCTTTTTTTCTCATGTAATGCCTTTTATTTTTGCAACAAAATTAGATTTATAAAATTATCTTATATTGTATGTTAAATTTAAAGTGTAAAGTGGTATATACACCACTATCACTACCTTTGGAAAGTCTTTCTCTCCCACCTTTCTTTTGATCGGCTATTGAAGATTTTTTTAGTGTAGAAAAATACACGGGTAATTTGGAACCTATGTGCTCAAATGCTATTTTGGTAATTAGATGCATTATAAAGTCTCATTTAAGCTATGTGGAATTGGAAAACAAGGCCTAATGGATGGTGCCTCTATGTAAAGCAACCTTTGTGACTTTACTGAAAGACATTATATGAGATGTGTTTCTTCATAACAATACTTCTATGGATAAGGCCTTATAAAAAAAGTATCTTTTGGTTAGGACATCTGTAGGGAGTGTCTCTCTATGGAAATAATTATTGAAGATATGTTTCCTTCCAATCCAGTAAATACCATATTCTTGTGATCATTTCAATCCACAAAATTCCACTGAATTTTTTTTTTCAATAAACTTCTCACTAAGTTATACTTCTATTGGTGATGATCACTAGAAGCAACTACTTTATGGAAGATATTGAATTGAATCAAATATTCAATTCAGTACCAGGATACCATAGGTAAAAAAAAAAGATCCGACCATGTTAGAAGATCTAGTTGCTACTCTACAACTAAGAATTTTCTTGATTCTCTTTAGACTTTGTTGATTTTCTTAAATCTATGATTCCCTAATATGGATATTCCATTACTAATCAATACCAAATTAAATCTATGTTTGTTACTTTTTATATTATATAGCAGAAATATAACATCCTTTTAGGTTTACCACCACATTCGTCTCATGGGAATGTTAAGGTGAATTATACTTTCATAAAGAAAACCCTATTTAAGCTTTTCAAAATATTTGAGATGACTAATAATGACATGGTATCTAAGTCCATTTTTTTTGCCACACCGCCTTTGTTGTTGTTATCAGTAAAACTCAGGGTTCTAACAAGCGCCTATAAACAACTCATCATTGTGATCAACCCGGTTTCGCTGAATACTCTCTCCTTGTCTACAAAAATGCACTTAAAATTTCACTTATATGGGAGACATCTACTTTGTAAAAGTCATTAAATAAGATATTCAATTCAAATATCTAGACATATATAGATTGTAGAGAATGATTCAACCATGTTAGAATATCAAGTTTCTACTTAACAGGTAAGAATTCCTTTCAAACAGGATAAATGATAAATTAGTGCTCAAGACAATTATGTAAAAATAGAAAGTAAATTAAAAATAGAGAGAGAGATCTATTCATATATAGTGCTGGAATGGATGGATGGAAGGTCAAGAGACCCTAGTATTCATACATCAATATCAACTTTGTTGATGTTATATTTTGGCCAGCAAGCTCAGTCTGATACTTAGTGTTCATGATAGATTAGTCTTGAACTGATATTTGTCTTTTTCCGCCTACAAAGAAAGTAGCGAGAAGCTCAAGTACTTATCTTTTTTGAAGATAAAGGCATTAATCTCAAGCATATATTTCAGGATCTTGTAGTTCGATTATATCATTAACAAAAAGATATATCAGGACCTCCTAAGTCGGCTAGATTTTCAACAGAAATTCATATTTGATTAATAGAGATAACACCCCTAATACTCGATAATTAAAGGTAAAGAAAATCAAGGAGATAGAGATCTTGTTGCTCAATCAATATAAGTAAGAAATTAGAAAGGATTGGGTTACCGATTACAAGAGAGAGACTTGAGAGATATTGTATTCACTGTTCTATGGTTCTTCAAAGTGCGAGTTGGGGATTACTTTGTAATTGCATTATAGAGTGATGCAATTGTCAGGGATTCTTTGTTGAAAGAGGCAAAAACGCGTCTAGGGTGCGAAGGAACGTGAATCACTTTTAGTGAGTAATTTGTTTTATGTTTCTTGTTGAGATAGTGTTCTCAACGTGATTGATTTCTATATTTAGTGGGATACGTGATAGTGTAACAACAAAATCAATAAAGAAAGTATTGTCTTCTTCCTTGTGATACACTATAAACTCTCTTTTATAAGTTGTACGGTGCATCAGTCTTAGACTCACTCCGTAGGAACTTTCAATTGGTATCAGAGCAAGGTTACCCTCTACATTGAAGAAATACCTCTAAAGTTGATCTAGAAGAGTTCCTACATTGTTAAGGTTCCTAAGCTCATAAAGTTCAACTACTAATGTTGGTGTGAATAGATGGGAGATCAACTTACGTCCATAGATAACAATGTGTGGCATGTGGTCACAGAAGGAGACTTGGTTATTCAAGTTGTATAAGGAGGTGTCACTAAACCACAGCCTAACAAAGACTAGAACGACAATGATAAGAAAATGCTAAGAAAAAAACAAACAGGCGAAGAGATTAAATGTATATACTCTGTTAGAGGTTGATCAACAAAAGGTTTAATGAATTCCAACCGCAAATGAGATTTGGAAATTTTTTAAAACTGTGTATGTTGGAACCGATTCAGTTAGACGGAAAACTAAAGGAAAGTAGTTTAAGAGACATTTTGATAACTTCAAAATGTTTGACGGAGAATGAAACAATCTCAAAACTTAGAAAGATTTGATCAGATAACTTGTAAGTTAAGGCTTTTAATCTCACGGTTACTAATGATATTATAAATGAAAGATGTTGGGATAGCCTAGAAAAAGAATGGCTAAATTATACAACTCTCTTGGAAACACAATGATTTATCAAAATAGTCTTTAGAAGAAGTAGGTTCAGAACTCATTGTTTATGAAGGAAAGATGAAAGAAGAGTTATCAACGGTTCAACTTCTACAAAAGATTTGGCTTAAAAGCAAACAGGTAGTCAATGAGACTGATGAGGAGGAGATAAATGAGGATGAAGACAGTACTTGAAGGAGAAGAGGCCAGTCTCAAACAAGCTGAAAGTGATTTTAATTCAATGTCTAAGAAACAAATGTTTATCTGCCGACATCTGCTGTTTTAAAAATTTATTTATTTGAGAACAACTACAGCTGAAAGACTTAGAAAAAGCGTTAGATGAGATCATACCCGAGTTCAAACTTGAACAATAACTATTCAAACAAAAATGAATTCGTGAGTCTGTTGTTTACTAGGATTAAAAACACAACCACGCTCAACACAAGATGGGATAAGTTCATTGCTTAGTAGAAATGAAAATTCGAAAAAGGGAATATGAAACTCTTGTCGACACACTAATAAAAGAAATAGAGAAGATGAGTTACAAACTCACAAAAATTCCTACCTGATATATTGGTAGGGTGAATTTGAGTCATATGTTAACTGGTGGAAAATTAGAACAAACTACACCGAGGCACAAATGCATGCTCACACCAAGTGATTATTCCACAGAACATGAGAAAGAAAAAGCCTCAGTTAGAATGAGCCATTACTATTGTCGATATTGATCATGGGCGTCGTATTAAGTTTTGTCGAAATTGAGGTATAATAATGAAAACACAAATTACGTATACCTGTCTAAGTACAAATTTCACAGAAAAAATGGTAATTTTTCTTCTTCAAGTTTTTATATGCATCAAATAGTGGGCTCTAGCAAGTCTGGGTACCCAAGACTAATAAGTGATTCTATTTTGTTGTGCAGGCAAAGGTAGGCGCTCACCAACAAAATTGGTGGTTGATGGATATTGACTGCTCTCGACATATGAGTGGAGATAAGACAAAATTTGATTCACTAGTAGAACACATGGGGGGAAAAGGTAACTTTTGGTAATAATGTAAAGGAAGAATAATTAGGATTAGAATAGTGGGAATCGAAATTGCATTGACCAAGTATGCCTTGTAGATGGATAGCATATGACTTGCTAAGTGTGTCACAAGTATGCAACAAAGGTCCATCAGAGGTAGTCTTTGACTCGTAAGGTTTCTAGTACTAAACAAAGTCACAAAGGAGGTACTACTTCAAGCTTCACGGAAAGGAAATCTCTATATGGTCGATGTGAACCATCAGAAGAATTTATCATGCTTGACTGTCAAAGATGAAGATTCACTCATGTGGCATAAATGGCTGGGGTCATTGTGGACGATTATATTTTAGTACACAACTGATTCTGGAGCTCCTACATATGGATTAATGAGACCAATGAGAACCGAGAGCATAAATGGAAAACGATATGTACTAGTCATTGTGGACGATTATTCTCATTTATCTGGATTCGACTATACATAGCAAAGATCAAACATTTGATGAGTTTAGAACACAGATCATGCAACTATAGACACAACAAGAGACAAAGTCAAATGGATCCGAACCGTTCAAGGAACAAAATTTATTAATCAAAAGTTTGATCAGTATTGTACTAAAAAAGGTATAACACACAAATTCCGCTGCAAGCACCCCACAAAAAATGGGGTGGTAGAAAGAAAAGAAGGAATAGAACTCTTCAAGAAATCGCACACACAATGCTAAACAATAGCGGTCTCTCACCAAGTTTTTGGGAGAAGAAATTAGTGCAGCCAGTTTATACTGAACCGTGCTCTTATATGTCTTGTTTTGCACAAGACATCTTATGAGCTCTTCAAAGGACATAAACCTTCTATAACTCACCTACGAAATTTCGGGTGCAAATGTCCAAATCATGAAAAAACAAACTTGGGAAAGTTTTGACCGACAGAGTGGAGGAGTTTTCTTAGGTTATGCATAAAACAACAAAGCTTATAGAGTCTTCAACAAACACATAATGTTAGTTGAAGAATCAACAAATGTTAAATTTGATGAAAGAAACTTCGGAGGACGAATGTCACAATAAGTACTAGAGAATATTTTTGGACCTACCTCAAGCTCAAATGAAACTCATGATGTTGCAGGAGAAGAATAAGAGGTGGACTAAAGTGCTAGTCAAAAACTGGTTCCATCTACAACACATTAAGTTCAAGTGTTATGCCCCAATTTTTTTCTTTTGTTTATGGTTTGCAAAGGGTTTCCTATCTTATGTTAGCGAGGTTGTGTTATTGTGACTTATTATATTAACTTAGAAGGGATGAGGGGGTAAGAGTGTCATTTGGCTTTGTCATTAATTAAGAACGAGAAAAATGTGTATCCTGATTTCTTCTTTTCCCAATTCACATTTATGATTTCTTTTCCTCGTTCTTCTCACATTCTCTCTCATTCTTCTACTCTCTTTTCTCTTCTTCTTTCTTTGTTAAACTACTCACAATGATTTGATCGTTCATGTAGTTCTACATGAGAGTTCCGGCCTGTCAGTCCGTCGAATTTCAGGTTTGAATTGTGGGTTTTTGTTCGTGGTTGTCTTCATTTTGTTCCCTTTCCGTTCTGATTTTAGTTTTAACTTCTGGTTAATTCATCCAGTCGTTCGTTGAGTTTCGAGTGAAGATTCAAAGAGTGTGCCGTGTGGACTCTGTAGAGTTTTGTGGTTCTTCGATTCGAGGTAGGCGGTAGATGGATTTGGTATGGGTGTGTTCACCATAGGGATTCTAGGATTTTGCTTCATTTTGAATGTGTTCGGTATTATTGCACTGCTAAAACCCATGGTATTGTATTATGATTGCATATTTTGATATAGCAAGTTATAAGATATCAATGGTGATTTTGTGGCTTTGGAATTTGTCTATTCTTGCTTTCGAATAATGCAGATTTTTCCATGTGCGGGATGCTTTGTTTTGACGGTTTCTACTGTGTTTGAACTTCTGTCCAGACATGCAAGTTCAGACGGTAAGGGAGGATGGGTTTGTGGTTCAACTGTGTCTGAACATGTAAGTTTGGACACAAGTCGGGACACATGTATTTTTGAGTCTCGGCATGCGTCCGAACATGCATGTTCGGACACATGTTCAAACACCTATCTGATTTTAGCTAAAATATTCGTTTGACTTCCGTTTTGCAATCCGTCTGCGGGGTTATGATCCCCAAGTGTGTATAAGCTATTTTGACATATTTTAGTATGCGTTTACATGCATTTCCATTATGAAAGTATTACGTTATGTTGATGGTCTCTAACTTGCTTGAGAGTGTGATTTTGGTCTCCATTTTCATTCAGCATTCTGTGCTTTGATAGTCTTGGTATAAGACTCTTGTTTTGCAAAGACTTTGGTTTTGTTTCATAAGACATTTGTTGTGCTGTGTTGTTTATGTTATACAACACCTTCCGTTTCGTAAGTAAAGCTTTTGTTTTAGGACCCAGTTACTTTGCCTTCTAAGCCATGGATGACTGGGTCGAGTTATCCCATATCATGATACACAGGACGTCCTTCTATTTTATATTCCTCGGGTTTCCCTGGATGATTAGCGATCGACGGGCTCGACTAATGGTCTCAACCATTTATGTTGTGGAATCCTCTGATCCAAGGGCCTTCACCCCTTCTTTATGTGAGTGCTTTGAGCTTGTGTCCCATTATGATTTGTGAATCAATCCGACTTGTGAACTGTTCTGATTTGTGAGCCACTCTGTTTCTAAACGTTATGATTTGTGAACACTTTGACTTGTGGTTTTTGATAAACTCTACCAAGTGTATTATGACATATTTGCTTCTATTCAGTTTTGAGTTTTGGAAGGTTTTGACATGAGACTCTACTTTGTGCTTTGTCTCATCCTAAAAGTGTGGCTTCTGCTTCATTTTGTCTTCTATGTTTTGTCAGTCTTGGTTTATGGTTTCATTTTACAAAGACTGTGATCTGCATCGTAAAAGAGCTTTGATATGAAACTCTGTTGTTGTCTGTTTTCTTCTGTTAATGATTTTGACAAGTGACTTCTGGATTATGGATTCCGTAAATGTATTCCTCTATTAAGTTATCCTTTGTGACATATGTTTTGCTCTACTTTGTATTTGACTTCGGGTCGTTTTGAAGTGCTTTTCGTTTGATTCAGATTCTGATTTATGAAACATATATCTATATGTAAGCTATGTTCTGTAAAAGGGTTTTGAGCATGCTCATGCTGATGAAATTTATCACCTACTAAGCTGTGTTTGCTCACCCCTACTTAATCCTCTGATTTGTAGGTTGTTTGAGTTGACCGTCTGAAGGTCTTCTGTTTTCTTTTCCTTCAGCTTTTGAGGTTGAATTTGTAATTGGCGACCTAGAGGTCCGGATGTATTTTGAGCATTGGAGCTTGTTCTTCGTTTTGTTGGTTTCGTTTGTAAACTGTATGTGTTATGCCCTATATTTTTTACTTTTGTTTCTGATCCGCAAAGGGAGTTTCATACCATTTCGATCTTATGTTAGTTCGTTTATGACATTATTCTAATCTTTAGCATTAGAGATGAGGAAAAAGGGTTAGGATTAACTTTTCCCTTTTTTTTATTATTTATTAGTTAGTAAAGGAATTACTGACTCCCTTTTTCTTCTTCACTTGTGATGTTGTTATTAGACAAGGAAGGCGTTTCTATTTTATTTACTTTTCCTTTTCCTCTCACTCCTGACATCATCTCACTACACTTTCTCGCTCTCTCAACTCTCGCTCTGCACATATTTCCCTCCCTTTGCTTCTCCCCTTCTTCAATCCTCCCCATAATTAATTGCCTTGTGGAGTCCAATCGTCTGTCAGTCATCTTCCAGGTTTGTAGTTTGTGAGGTTATGGTTTCATTCTTCGTTAAGTTTCTCCCTTCTCCTTCCCGATTTTTTTATGCAAGAATTATTCGGTCTGTCTGTTCATCGATTCGAGTGGGGATTCGAGGAGGGAGTTGTGTTGAGTCCTTAGATGTGAGTAGTGCTTCGGATGTGAGGTAGGTGGTAGATGGATTTGGTTGTGTGTGTTCACCCACGGGGGTTCCAATTATGTTTTTGTTTATGAATGTTCTCTGATTTGTGTGAATCTGATTCGGTTTTTGAATTGTGATATACTCCGTTAAAACCCTATGTTAAGTGTTTTCGATTTATGTAATTTGATATGAAAGTCGATGCTATAACTATGGTGAATTGCGGTTTTTGTTTTGCTTCAGTTTTGACATTGAATTTCTGTAAATTTGCTGTGTCCGAACATACGTCTGAACTTGTAAGTTCGGACTGCATGCGCGGACGCTTCTGGTTGTACAATTTCTGTGATGTCCGGACTTCCGTCCTAACATGCAAGTTCGGACGGGGTGCGAGGACGGCTCCGGGGTTTTTTTTTTTGTTTTGTTGATTGTGTCCGAACATGTAAGCCCGACACAAGTTCAAACACGATGGATTTTCTGGTTTTTTTACTCTCAGCTGGTATCCGAACTTGCAAGGTCGGACGCAAGTTCAGAGATGACTGTTTTCTGGCTTTCTAAGTCTCGGCCGATGTCCGAACATGCAAGGTCGGGCGCATGTTTAGACAGGCCTCTGTTTTTGCCTAAGTTCTTTGTTTGAGCTCCGTTTTGACCACCGTTTGTGGCGTTGTGTTTCTCTCAGTGTGTACTATCAGTTTAAGTGAATTTTATTTCGAAATTCTTTGTAATGTTTTCGACCTTTGTTTTGCTCTAAAAGAGTGTTTGAGCTTCTATATTCGGTTTGGCTTCCGTGTTTTTCTAGTCGGTGTATGACTTCTATTTTGGTAAGACTTATATTCCGTTTGTAAGCCTCTGTTCTGTTTTGCTAAGCTTCTGTTTTAGATACCTAGATATTTAGCTTCTGAGCCTAGGATAGTTAGGTCTGACTATCCCGCAACATGCTGCACAAGAATTACTTCTATTTTGTTCCTCGGGTTCCATTTTGTTCTGTTCCTCAGGGTCGCTTGGATGTTTAGTGACCGACGGGTCCATAGCGCTCTCAACTGCTTTTGTGTGGGATCTTCAGATCCATAGGGCTATGGTGTTGCCTTCTAATGTGTCAGTTGACGTCTAGGGTCCCGCCTCTGTTTTATGAACCACTTCGTTTGTGTTCCATTCTAGTTGTGATGTGGTTTCTGATTATGTTCCGTCTGTTTCTGGTTCCGTTTTGTATACCTCTGTTTTGTTAACGATCTGTTTCGAGCCAATCCGTCTATTGTCCATTCTGTTTTGAATTGTGGCTTTAGTATCTGTTTGTGCAGGTTCAGCTTCTCTTATGTTTTGTAAAGCTTATGCTTCTGTCTATCTGATTATAATATCATTAAGTCTCTATCTTCTGATTTGACTTCCGACCTATTTGGCTAAGCTTATGTATGTATATGGATATGTTCAGTAAAATGTTTTGAGCATGCCTAACTGATGAAGTCTGCTGCTTACGAAGATGTGATTTGCTCACTCCTATTATTTTAACTACATTGTAGGTTCTAGCTTCTGGTTGGAGTGTCTGTTTCTGTATTTTGGTTTCATTTTTGCTTTGTATCTGGATAGTTGGCCTCGTGGCCCTTGTATTCTTAGCTTCAGCTTTGTATCAGGCTTCCAATTATGCTTTCGTATTTGGTTTAGTTTTTAGGTTATGTGTATCTGTTAGTTGGCTTTGAGGCCCGTTTATGTATTAGGTTTCCGCTTGTAACATATGCTTAAGTTGTATTCCTTATTTACGTAATAAAAGTGTATTTTGTATCTATTGGGCTTCGTTAGAGAGTAGCCTTACGTGTCCTAGGTAGTAAGCGCGCGACGTGTAACAGTCTCGGAACCAGGGTGGTTTGGGGTCGTAACAGTATGAACAAGTCTTGTAAGCGTGGTTGTATAATATATTGAGTAGTGATTTTGGATTTGGATTTTGTTTAAGTAGCCTTACGTATGTAAGGTAATAAAGTGTGTGACGTGTTTCGACCTTAGATTTAAGGTGGTTTTGAGGAGTTAGTTACATCATGACATTCCCACACTTGCTCCAGAGGATCATACTCATGAATTGTCTGATCCAAACACAACTATGCTTACTGAGCCACAAGTACCCCTACACTTACCATCAGACAAGCACCAGACATAGAGATTGATAACGTCATTACAGATGGGAACTCAGGAATTCAAACTCATTGTGCAGCTCAAAATTTTGTGCATTGTATGGTTTTCTGTCATTAACTAAGGCAAAGACATTAATGAAGGCTCTAGAAGATGTAGACTGGATTAATACTATACTTGTGGAATTGAATGCGTTTGTGCAAAATGATGTATGGGAGCTTGTATTAAGACTGCCAAAACACAATATTATTGGCACCAAATGGATTTTTCAAAATACGCTGGATGAATCATGACAAGTATCCCGGAACAAAGCAAGAGTGGTTGCCAAAGGATACAATCAACCAGAAGGGCTGGATTTTGACGAGACTTTTGCACCAATAGCTCTTTTAGATGCAATATGACTTCTTGTGGCATTTATGGCTACCCATCGTTTTAATCTTTACCAAATGGATGCCAAGTGTGCATTTCTAAATAGCTATTTCAATGAGGAGGTATATGTCTCTCAAGCACCTAGATTTGAAGATCCAACATGATCAGAAGATTTCTTCCTACTTAAGAAGGCACTATATGGTTTAAAACAAGCACCTCGTGCTTGGTATGAACGACTTACCAACTTCTTACTACAACAAGGATTTAGTATAGTTGATCATACTCTCTTCGTTAAGCAAAGTGGCTAAGATAAACTTCTCTTAGTAGACATCACTTCATTCGTGGTCAAGTAAAAAAAGACACTGTTCAACTCCATCACTGTTCTACGAACATGCAGTTGACTGACATCTTCACCAAACCACTACCAAGAGAAACCTTTGAGATACTTTGCTTTGAGCTTGGAATGATGATATCAAGTAAGGTATGGTTCACATAACTTATTTACTTCTTTTGTCATTTTGTTAGGGAGATCCTAGTTTATCAGACATGAATCATCCAAAAACTCAATGCTTTCTCTTTTGCAAACACCATTTATCAGTTTCACACTCAACCGTAGATTAGTTATGAACTAATTTCCAAATATTCACCTCAATCAATCTAAGAATCCATTCACCTTGTGATCTTTTGCCGATTCTCATCTACACCGAAACATACTTGAATGATTATCTAGTGGTTGGTTATGATGGTTACAAACATCGCACAAGTAGTACTTCCCTAACCTAAGATCTGAACTGGCCAATAGTTGGTGGAATACTAGTTGTTATACTTTCAGCTAAAGTTTTTTTTTTCAAACGAATACTTCCATTAAAACGGTAAGATCATTGTTTAGACTAGTTAGCTTGAATAAACATGGGGTAATGCATATGAAAAGAAAGTAAGAAAGGTCAAAGACAAGGTACTCCACTGCTCTATGAACCATACACAAATGAGGTCTCGTCCACTTAGTTACTAAGTCTTTAAGGGTGCATCATGACCAATAAAAGGGTATCTACCCTGGGAAGTTGACCTAACACTGCTACAGGGGTGGAGAGAAGTCTGCATGACGGGGACAACTCAAACGTATCTACATGCGTAAAATTCATAAGATAAAAGAAAGTTATTATAAGTTGAAGAAACAAAACAAAGCACGTGATATGAATTGGGTCATGAGTTAGTGGTAATGGAAGGTAGTGTGGAATATGACACTACTTCTTGACCCCATTAAATGTTGGAAAGATAAAGGAAAGGAAAGACCCTAAGTAAAGTCTAAGCTAAATGGTTCCATCACATGTCTTAGGCTTTTGAGTAATAACTCCTTTTATTTCACTGTTTATGAAAACTGGAGTCAATTTTTATTTCCAGAACTATTGTACAGAAACCGAATCTCCTTTAGCATCTACATCAAAACCTCTGTTTCCACACTGTAAGATATAGATTGTAGTTCAGTCCAAGACTAAGAGTGTGCAAATAAATAGGAGATGATAAAGAAACATGGAATGCAACCCACCAAAGACTTCACTTTTATTCAAATCACATAAGAATTTTGACACCCACTTCCGCGTGTTGCTTCTTTCCCTATGCTTAGTCTATTTTTTTCTCTCACCTCACCATTTTTCCCTACTGTGAACATACAATCTCCCACTACGTCCACACTCTTCGTCTTTCTTTGTTATTGCCATGAATCCTCTTCACACTCTGATTTTGGAGAACATTCAACCGCTTGTGGTTGAATAGCCAGTTACTCTCCAAAAATCCTTCAATCTTGTTCAAGAACCGACTCACTCATGAAAGATCAATCCACTGGACTTATCCCTGCTGTACCCACTTAAAATCGTAGCATCATCGACACTTAATCTGCAAAGGGTATCTCAGCTGCAACTCCAGTCAAAATTGCAGATCAAACCAACTCGCCTTCATTATCCTCTTATGTGTGACCTTGCACAACAAATCAGATGAAGAAAGGTTATTCAGCTCCAGATCCATTTTTGTTATACCCAAAATTTTGACCCTCGGAAAGGCACCGGTGCACAAGGAAAAAGTGAGGGCAAAATGGTCAAAGTGTGTAAAGTCAGGATTTTCCAAGGATATTCTTGGGACTTTCTATTTTCACCACGCACCTCTTGATTTCAGAGCTTGGTGTAAGGTCAAAAATTCCATCCAATGGACTTCAGTGAAGGTAAATGAGTCATCAGTTACTTGTTTATTATTGATTGGTTGTAATCACAAATAAATGTCTTATATAATTAGTTCTGTTCTTCTTGTGTTTAAGTGTTCACGTCAACCCGGAGGTTCAGAGTGTGGGTATTATGTCATGAGGTATATGCATGACATAGTCACCCTATTTGGTGAGATGGATGATCAGTTAGAACAGGTATATCGAAGTTATATTTATTTTTCAATTACTAATATAATTGTTTGATGATTAACCAAATTTGTCTTGTTTTGTTTTTCAAAGTTTTTCCTAGTGTTGGAGAATATAACGGAGAAACCATCAACGGGATGCTAGAGGATTTGGCGGATTTCGTCTGCATGAATTTGGTTTGATTTTGCTTTTTGTTCTCGAATTGTTATTTAGAACTTTCTTTAGACTTTTATGGTTAGATAGATTGTAAAAAATGACCATTTTGAGTATATTAGTGAACATTTGATCAATTGTGTATGTATATGGTCATCTGTGACTATGTGAATTGTGGTGTATGGTCATTTGTGACCATTTTAAATGTGGTGTGTATGGTCATTTGTAAGCCGTGTCATTATTTTTTGGATTTTTTTGACAATTTACTTACAAAGAGTGATGAGATCCTCTACCATGTGATGTAGAGAGATATGTAGACATATTTGGATGCATAAACAGGTTTTGTGACATATGTGGGATTATAAATGAAAACGAGAAAATTCAAAAAAAATGGCATATTTTCGGCGGTTTCTACTTAGAACCGCCGAAAATAAGCAAAAATAGGGTCTTTTTCGGCGGTTCCTAAGATTAAACCGCCAAAAAAGACCCTATTTTTGCTTATTTTTGGCGGTTTCAAGTGGAAACCACCGAAAATATGCCGTTTTTCACATTAATTTACCTCTGTAGCTCATATTTTTCGGCGGTTTTGACCTAAGGAACCGCTGAAAATAAGGGAAGACCCTTTTTCGGCGGTTGTAAACCACAGAAAAAGGCATAAAAAGCCCGCCGAAAAGAGCCTTTTTGCACTAGTGAATTAGAGTGTTGTAATTGTGAGACTCTTTGTTGAAAGAGGCTAAAAACACATATAGGGTTCGAAGGAACATAAATCACTTTGAGTGAGTAATTGTTCTTTGTTTCTTGTTGAGATAATGTTCTCAACGTGATTGGTTTTATATTTAGTGGGATGAGTGATAGTATAACTACAAACTCAATAAAGAAAGTTTCGTCTTCTTCCTTGTTGATACTCACACTATAAACTTTCTTATCTAAGTTGTACGGTGCATATGTCTTACTCCCGAGGAACTTTCATATTTAATTGTATAAAATGAAGCCATATACATGGCTCATCGATACTAAGGGCTAAAGAGCAAATGACGGCAGCAATGAATAGGGTTTTTTTTTGTATTTCACATAGTTCGATGATGATATTGTGCTGTACAGTGAGTATTTATATTACAAGTGTATGGACTGATATGAGACAGAACGATAATACTAACATGGGCCTATACATTTGTTTACTATGAACGTAAGTGGGCTTTGGGCAATAGATTGGGCCCTGGATCCAAATCCTCTTTACTTCCCCGCGTTCGAAGCGTACAGAGCTGGAGTTTCGAACGAAGACATTGAAATCGATTTGGGGCTAGGGTTTTGGTAAGTATGTCCGCCACTTGATCAGCCGTGTGAATGAAAGAGATGGTGAGAGAGCGATTTGCGACTCGTTCGCGCACAAAATGGAAATCGATCGCAATTTGTTTTGCGCGAGAATGAAAGATCGGATTTTGGGCGAGATAATTTGCCCCAAGATTGTCGCACCAAAGAACTGGCGGTCGAGGGAGCCAGAGCGCGAGATCTTTCAACAGCTACTGAACCCAAAGAACTTCACAAGTAGCATGAGCCAAAGACCGATACTCAGCCTCGGTGGTGGAGCGGGCTACAGTCGGTTGCTTCTTCGACTGCCAGGAGATCAAGTTTGCTCCAAGATATATGCAGAATCCTGTGGTGGAGCGACGGTCCTCATGATTTCCTGCCCAATCTGCATCGGCAAAGGCAGAAAGTTGCAAGGGAGTGCGAGCGGCAAGGAAAAAGTACAAGTCTTGCGTCGCATTAAGGTATCGCAAAACCCTCTTGAGAGCTTTCCAATGCACTTCTCTTGGTTTGTGCATATATTGACATAGCTTGTTAACTGAAAAACCCAGATCGTCGTGTGAGGGAAAGGTACTGTAGAGCACCTAGGATGCTTCTGAAATGCGTAACATCTTTGTAGTGAGGTGAGGTTAAATCAGAAAGATCTGATGTAGAACTGAGTGGGGTGGACACGGGTTTGGATTTTAGCATGTGTGTCTTGGTGAGAATATTGTGAATGTATTTCTGCTGTGATAGGTAGATGCCCTGGTGTGTTCTGTGAACGTGGACTCCCAGAAAAAAAATGTAGAGGACCGAGTGGTTTAACAGGGAAGTGTGTAGATAAGGTTGTGATGAATTTGGTAATGAGTGTACTGGAATTACCTGTGAGAATAATGTCATCGACGTAAATCAGAGCATACATAGTTTCAGGGCCACTGTGGTAAATGAATAGAGATGGGTCAGCAGTGGAACTGTGAAAACCAAGATCAATGAGAGTGTGCTGAGTTTGGAGAACAGGCTCGAGGAGCCTGTTTTAATCCGTAGAGTGATTTGTGCAGTTGCAAATATGGTTAGGGTATAGAGGGTGAATGAAACCTGGGGGTTGAGCCACATAGATTTCCTCAGTGATGTCTCCTTGCAAGAAGGCATTTTGTATATCTATCTGTTCAATGGGCCATGATTGAGCAGTAGCTAGGGCAAGGATGAGACAGGATAGTAGTAGGTTTGATTACTGGGCTGAAGGTTTCCCCATAGTCTAGGCCAGCAGTTTGTGTGTAACCTTTGGCGACCAGACGAGCTTTGCGTCTCTCCAGTTGGCCATCTGATTTCCTTTTTGTCTTAAGAATCCATTTCACTCCTAGAACATGGGCATTGGGATTTTGGGGAACAAGGGTCCAGGTCTTGGTGTGTTGCAGTGCTTGGAATTCTTTGATCATTGCATCCCTCCATTCTTGGAATTTAAGGGCCTCTTTGTAGGTGGGTTCCTCAGGTATGTCATGGTGGGGGGAAATAGAGGTAGTGTAGTTTTGAGGCCAGGGTACAGTCCCATCTTGGCGAACAAGGGGTTTGACTATATTGGCTTTGGCACGGGTTACCATTGGATGGCCGGGGTGGGTGGGGGCAGGTGGTGGGGGAATTAGTAGAGCTGGGTATTGATGCAGGTGAGGTAGTAGAGGAGGGAGTGTGAGGGGAGGTCATAGGAGTACTGTGTCTGGTGGGAGTGTTTGTGGGAGTGGAGGTTGGGGTTTCATATTGAGGAGCTGGGGAGTGTGATGTAGATGGTGTAAAGGTGGTAGGTTGGGGAAGAGATATGGGTAGAACAGTAGTGGGATTGTGGGGAGATGTAGGTGGAAGGGTATGTGCTTTAGGCATGGCAAAGGGAAAAGAATTTTCGTGGAACAGCACATCCCTTGAGGTGTAAATGCGGTCTGTTTTGGGTCTAGACAAAGATAGCCGTCATGTTGGGGCTGTAACCCAGAAAGATGCATTCAGTGTATCGGAAGGATAACTTGTGGCGGTTGTATGGTCGCATACTGGGCCAGCAAGAACACCCAAAAACCCTCAGTTTAGTGTAGTCTGGTTTCGTACCATAAAGGGTTTCATAAGGGGTCTTAAATTGTAAAACTGAGGAAGGAGTTCGATTGATTAGGTAGGTGGCAGTTTGGAAAGCAGGACCCCAGAATTTGTAGGGTAAAGAAGAGTGAGCTAAAAGAGACAAACCCTTGTCAACAATGTGACGATGTCGAACTTCAATGCTGCCATTTTGTGGATGAGCATGGGGACAACGCACTCGATGAAGTATACCCTTTTCCTTAGTAGTTTTCCAGAGGTTGGAATTCTCCCCCTCCATTAGTCTGAAGGGCCTGAACTTTTGTGTGAAATTGATTCTCAACATAGGCAAGAAAAGCAGTAACCAGGCTAGTAACAGATGACTTAGCTGGTATAATAAAAATCCACATGAACTTGGAAAATATATCAACAATACTCAGATAATATCGTCCGCCATTAAGGGTCAAAGGGGAGCAGGGCCCCAAACATCAAGAAACAGAAGTTGAAAAGGACTATTGTATGTGGTATTTCTATCCGCATGAGGGAGGGCATGCATGCATTTTGCCTTGCACACAACTAGAACAAAAAACATCAAGAGTTTGTCTTATGGGAAAGGGGTAGTTGATATTTACTTATAGCTATTTGGGTCACTTTTGATGACGGGTGGCCGAGACGGCAGTGCCATGTGGACTGAGTGGTGCTAGTGGTGTTGAGTAGATGCTTTCTGGTGGGTGGTGGTGTGTTGTGAGCATCTGCCCCAGGTAGACAATATAGGCCATTCTTAAGTCCCCCTTTGAGAAGAGTTCTCCCCGTGGCCTGATCCTTAATTAAGAAGAAGGTAGAGTGAAATTCAAAAAAGACACTGTTATCTGTGCAGAATTTTGAAACCGAGACAAGATTTTTGGTGAGGTTAGGAATATAGAACAGATGAGAAAGAAGAAAGTTCGCATGAGTGTAATGGATATTTCCTGATCCAAGAGAAAGAATGGGGAGAGATGTACCGTTGCCAAGAGTAACTTCCTCATTTCCAGTGTAGGGTTGGGACTGTATGTTTAGGTTACCAAAATTGTTGGTGAAGTGATTTGTGGCTGCACTATCAGGATACCAGTTGAGGTCTGGTAATGAAGCAGATGAATAGTTTGCTGTGAAGTTTCTGGGAGGTGGTGTTTGGAAAGAGTGATTGAACCGGGTGATTGAAACGCGCTCATGTGCCCTGACATCATGAGTGCACAATGACATTGAGGTCGAGAATCAGGTCTGCCAGAGAAAGTATAGCCCTGAGACCTTGCTCTGTATCCCCCACGACTGTAAGTCTTATCAGATTTTTTCCCCCCTTTATACACCATTCCCTTGGTTGTCTGATTGTTGATAGTGGATTTTGTGACAGTGGAGTTTGCCCCGAGTTGATGAGAGGTGATTAGGTTAGGATTTTGAGGAGTGGCGAAGGTAGATTCATATTGAAGCATGAAGGAGTAGAGTTGGTAAGGGGTTATAGGGTCAGTGCGCATGGTTAAGTTTGTTTGAACAGATTCATAACCTGGTCCCAAACCAGATATAACATATGAGACAAACTGGTTATCGGTAAGTGGCTCACCCGCAGCGGCCAAAGCATTAGAGAAACTTTGCATGTTATTATAGTAATCCTGCATAGTATGTTCCTTTCTTAGTGTTTCCAATCTGCACTCTAATTTGCATCGCTCTTGCCACAAATTGTGCAGAAAACATAGATTTCAAGATGTTCCAGGTAGTAGCGAAGAGGTGGAGTTTACTACTTGACCAAGCACAGACTCAGAAGAGAGCTATCAAGATGGACATTACCATTTGATCGTGTTGTTCCCATGAAGCACATTCAGTATTAGGGGCACCATTGACGATGGCTGGAGGTTTAGCCTTGCTTCCATCAACATAGCCGAAAAGACCATGGCCTCTGAGGTATGGTTCCACTTGGATTTTCCAGATTGGGTAGTTGTCATTCGTGAGTTTAACAAAGTTGGAAGTGGGAGAAATTAAAGAGGGCATTGAGATGTTGGAACCTGCTGCCGATGTGATGAGTCCAAAACCACCATTGCTATTAGAGTTGGAGCTGGAGTTGGAACTCTGTGGGTAGAGGTTTACAAGTGGTAGAGTTCTTAGCTTTTTTTAGATGTCATGTTAGTAAAATATATTATTTTATTATATAAGGAACTTTCATCTCTACAATGGTAGAGTTCCTTAACACTCTCTCCCCTCTCATCCATGGTTTTTACTTTAGCAAGATACTATGATTTTTATTTATTTTTATTAATGACAAACGTTACAACCAATAGGATTCATTGCAGCAGAGCGTAAGCAACGATGGGAGAGAATAATGGTGGATTTCACTCCATTGTAGCACTATTTTTATTTTTTTAATGACATAAAAGGGTGGAATCCAAACCACCGTGGATGTCTGATACATACTCAATTAAAACTGCTGCATAAAGCATAAAAGGGTGAGGTGGGGTTATTTTTAGTATTTTTTGGGGGGTTGGTCCGTGAGGTTTGACATTGACGAGACAAAGAAGGGGTAAGAAGGAAATGAGATGGTGACTTATCAAACATTACATTCATCCCACCATATCCCCCACCCGTGTGCAGCTTGCTTGCTGATGATGATCAGGATTTGGGGATAGACTCAGATCATCATACACCAGTCAAGTCGACAAACCAAAATTTTAAAAACACCATGGCCCTAGCTCTGAGCGTACCTCTTGCCAGAATAAAATATCGCATTCATTCATTAGTAATAAGAGTAAAGTAAAGCATAAGACAATATAATATATTTATGATTCGTATTGATCATGAGCTTTCACAGTATTAGAATATACATTGTCCGATGTTGATTCTTTTTTAGGGTCATTTTTTTGTGTACTGTCTCCCAACTTCCAAACAGATCGATAGCAGCTATACCCACGCAGCTCTGATGTCGCTCTCATAAGTCCACATCGTTTCGTCTACTTGCTGTGCGCTCATACTACAGTAGTAAATGTAGTTATGGGACTATGAAACTTTTATTGTCAATTAATTCTATTCAATAGATACATATGTATAATAGGGCTATCATTGACTCTATTCTCTTCTATCTCTGTTTTCTATCTTTAATTGCAAAGGAATTTGAATTATGGCTTCCGTATATACTTCCATATTTTTGCTTAACTCTGTGGATACAAGTAGACACACAGCAATGTGTCCAATTTTATGATATATATATAAGCCATACCTTTATTATAAGCAAGCCTCAGCCCCTCAGACTCCTAGCTAGATCTCCATCTTCCTCATTTAATGCCTCTGATGATAAGAATGCAAGCTAGCTATCTCATCAGTCTTCCTATATTACTACTCTCACCAGTACCTCTTCTCCAGCCTGTCCGTATTGCCGCTTATGAACCTTTCACTGTGTCAATAGGCAGTACTAGTCCGTTATTTGAGTTACTAATCTACGGTTTGCGTCTCTAAATCTAGTGGTTGCTACTTGCTAGTGCTGTAGAAACATCAGTAATTGCTCGCAGTAGTTTGGGTCCTCTTCGTTTCCTGTACTTCTTAATTATGAATACAGATATATTAAAGTAGTACTATTCAGTGGCGGACCTAGAAGTCAAAGTTTATGGGGTCCAAATTTTTTTTCGACATAACATATATTAAATTTTTGAAGGTATATAAATGCGTGTGTCATAAAATTATTGAGCATTAGTATATATATCAAATTTAAGGTAATATTTAAATTTAAATAAGTATGTAGAATTTGTAAATTAGACTCATTTTTTAAAAAATTAAAACATATTACCTGATGGGGTTAGACTTTAACATGAGATCAAAGAAGTAATTTTGTTCCATAACATTAAAAACCTAAAATAGGTCGACAATAATTGAATTTACAACCTCACATATAGAAACATGTCTCTACCACTAAATTATTATCAACTTTCAGTATTTTACTCACTTTTATTTTATTAAAACTATACTTTAAAAAATTATCTATCAGAAAGCTATGGGGTCCGGGACCCCTCAGGACCCCGCCTCGGTCCGCCCCTGGTACTACTCATACAAATCCTTATACCTAGCACTACAAGTAAATCAGGATTTAGCATCCGTAATTAGCGTCCGCTGCTTCGAATAGCATTCGATTAACAGTGGACGCTATTTTTTATTACCATCGGATATTAGCGTCAGATTTTATGTTGGATGTTGAATTGTGTCTAAATCAATTTCGGACACTAACTGGACGCAGGTTAGCGTCCTATAGGGATGCCATGGTAGATTAACCGTCTTATTTGTTTACCATTTTCGGTTAACCGTGTCTTTGGTTTTCTTAAATTCAGTTTCATTATCATTCCATTTAGATTGGTTAACCGGATTCGATTAACTGTTTAATTCGGTTTTCAATATCCAATTCCATTATCATTCCATTTAGACCGGTTATCCTTAGTTCGGTTCGATTTTAACGGTTAACCTTATAGCCGAATATTTTTTATTGATGAGACCATACCATTAGTATTGCAACACAACATTGATCATTCACTTAAATCATGAGTGACAAATCAAACACATGTGACAAAATATAATAATATGTATATTCCCTCAATAGCTAACATTAATTATTATATAAGATGAACATTATATTCAAAGTTTTTCATTGTTTATATAGTTGGTTAACCACGGTTCTGAAAAACTCAATACCGTTATCGAAACCAATCAATTTACACTGTTAGTTAATCGTACCACAAGAATCGGTACGGTTAACATGAGAACAGATACGGTTCAATTCCGTCTCAGCCAAATACCACGGTTTCAGGATTTTTTGGGCAGTCCTACTTATACCAACCGAATTAAAGGTCCACAAGAAACACTCTAATCAACGATTAATTAGTTAATTAAACTATCAGACCACTCACTTTTCCTTTCCATTGTTCATGTAAAGTTGTATTCTCTAGTTTGATAAGAAAAAAATAAGGAAATTTCATGAAATGCCACTATATTTTTGGCTAATTCATGAAATACCACTAAAAAAAGAAAGTCACGAAATACCATTATATTTTTGTAAAAGTCCATGAAATGCCATTATGTTATTGACCAGAAGTAAAAAAGACAAAAATACCCCTACTAGTTAACAAAGTACTTTTAAAGTTCACAATATGCCCTTAAGTGTTAAAAAATTCACTAAAATATACAAAAATTCAAAAGACGATTTCGAAGATGGAGCTTGCTCCATATTACAATATGGAGATGGTGTCCACATGTCAGTATTTTAATAGAGGAAAATAAAGAAAAAAGAAAAAAAGGAAATAAGAGGGAAGACACGTGGGTAGGGTAGAGGAGTAGGTGTGTAGGAGAGAGAAAAATGTTTTTTCAAAATGTCATAACTTACAAAATATAAGTGCAAAAATAAAATAAATTATACCATTGTTCATCATTTTTTGTACTCTTCAAAAAAAGATGCATCATTGATATGTTTTGATAAATTTTAATTTTTTTATTTTTTGTATGTGCATATTTTTTAAGATTAGTTGTGAATCTTAAGTTTTAAAAAAGTGAATTAAAGGTTGTTAAAAAGTGAATCAAATGTTGTTAAAAAGTGAATCAAAGATTGTTTAACTAAAGTGATTCTGATTGTTTAACTAGGGTGAATCAGAGGAGTGAATCAAAGGTTTTTAAAAAGTGATCACTAGTGTTATAAAGTGAATCAAAGTAATAAGAATGAATCTTGTAAGCATAGATTGTTTAACTAAAGTGATTAAGAGGTTTAAGAAATGTGAATCAGAGATTTTTATAAAGTAAATCATGAGTTTAAGAAAAGTGAATTAGAGGTTTAAGAAAAGTGATTCTCGTAAATAAAGATTGTTAACTAAAGTGAATAAGAGGTTCAAGAAAATGAATCTGAGGTTTAAAAAAAGTGAATCAAAGGTTTTTTAAAGGTGAATCAAAGGTTTAAGAACCGTGAATATTTTGTTTTAATACTAGTAAAATTTAATCCTACCACAAACTTATGTGAGGGTGGATTTTAGGGTGTTTAGGGTAGGGTAATCTTTTTGCCATTAGTCTACACTTTATATTGTTGTTACTAACTCGACAGATTTTTAGGGTTTGCGGTTTAGGTACAACCCATAAAAATGCGGTTTTTAGAGTGTTTGGGGTAAAATTCAGTTTGTTAATGAATATGGTTCATTTTATTATTAAAGAAGATTCATTTTGTTAATGAATATGATTCACTTAAAATATATGTAATATATACTCCTTCTAAAAACATGAAATTTTAAGTTTACCAAAACATATCCATGATGCATCTTGTTTTGAAAAACACGAAATGATGATGAAAAATGATTTTTTTAATTTTGCACTTATAATTTGTAAGTTATAACATTTTGAAAAAAAATACAATTTCTCTCTCCTACACCTATCCCCCACTCTAGTACCTGCACATGACTTCCTCTTATTCTCTCTTTTTCTTCTTTTAATTTTTTCCACCAATATTTTGTTGACATGTGAAAAGTCTTCATATTACAATACGGCACCAGCTCCACGCTTTCTATTCTGATTCAAAATACTATAAAAATATAGATAACTGTAAAAAGTATTAGTATTTTAAATATTTGAAAAAGTTATAAAATAAATAAAAATACATTAAAATATCATAAAACAAAAAATAAATATTTATTAGATTTTTCTCAAAATTATTTAGTACTATAAAAAAGAATATAAAGTTTTAAACACATAATTTATACTACTTTTCTACAACTTTAGACCAATATAGTACCATAAATTATACCAATTTATAATTACCATAATTTATACCATGAATTTTTAATTTTTTTTCAACCAATACAAATTATTTTTCAAAGTAAATTATTTAAAATTTTAAATTAATATTTGGAATTTGTTTAATTTATATTTTATTTTGCAGATTACTTTATGACATAATATAATTTATTTTGAATAAATAATTTAAATGATAAAAAAAGATAATTTGAAATGTATGGTAGTTAATAAGTACAAGATATGGTGCTTAATTGATAGAAAAATTGAATAAATAATTTTGATAGGTTAAAACAATAATTTAAAAATGTATGGTATAAATCATAGTATAATTGGTATAAATTATTATACTATATTGGTCTAAATTGTAGAAAAATAAGTATAAATTATGTGTTTAAAACTTATGAAATAATTTTTAGAAAAATCTATGAAATATTTACTGGTTTTCAATGTTTTATGATAGTTTAATGTATTTTTATTTATTTTTGTAATTTTTTTAATATTCTTTTATAGTTATTTATATTTTTATTGTATTTTGAATTTTTATGAATTTACTGAATTTCTAACATTTTGGGGCATATTATGAACTTTAAAAGTACTTTGTTAACTAGTAGGGGTATTTTTGTCTTTTTTACTTCTGGTCAGTGACATAGTGGCATTTCATGGACTTTTACAAAAATATAGTGGCATTTCACGACTTTCTTTTTTATTAGTGGCATTTCATGAATTAGCCAAAAATATAGTGCATTTCATGAAATTTCCCAAAAAAATAAGAAAAAGAAAACAATCGATACGCATGAGCTACCTAATAAGTGAAGTGGATTAGTTTCCAAAATTAACTTTTTTTCGTGTGAAGTTCTCTCTTCGGTCGGAGTTGTGTCTCGTTCCCTAAGGTATGGTCAGTTCAATTCTCTTTTAGGGCCCTCAATTAATTGAGACGACCCTCGGTTTTAAATACATGATCATATATAAAAATATTAAATTATATATAAATTTAAAAAATAATTTATATTAAAATGATAATTAATATTTGATACTTATTAATTTATCAGTTATTTTTTCATTTGTATATATGTTTTTAATATAAAAACTTTGTTGAAGTTTTAAGATTTGTTCTTTTATTAATTAGTTTATTGTTTTATATGTTATACACCGTAATAAAGTTCACTAACTAACTATCCTTAGTTTTTTTATAATTTCTTTACTTATAATTTTTTATATTCATTACTAACTAATTGATTCTAGCTAAAATAAATAACAGAATTCTTAATATGGGGCCCCCAATAAGTGGGGGCCCTGTGCGAAAGCTCCACTTGCACGCCTTCAAAGACGCACTGCTGGAAAAAAAAAGAATAAACAACGCTCTTTTAAAAACGGTTATATTTGTAAATCATTTTTTTAGCATATTAAAGAACGATTATAAAGTAAGGCGTTGTATTTATGGTTTAGGCCGGGCATTTTAAAAAACGCTTGACTTAAGAAGCGTTCTTTATTGTATCACGCCCAAAGACAAAAAAACGCTTGGGTAATAAGCGTTCTTTATATGAAACATATATAAATAACACTTTATATAGAAAGCGTTCTTTATGTTTTTACTCTCAGCATAAAAAACGCTTCTTAAGTGAAGCGTTCCTTATGTTGCCTGAATAGTACCCCACTTTCCCGAAAAAATTTAATCTCTCCCGCGCTCACTGTACTTTTATACAACGTAAACCCTCTAGCTAGCTACCCCCCTCTCTCGACTGAGCTCACGAATACGTACCCCAGTACCTCGGCAAGCTACTGCCATCACCGCCCTTCCGTCGCCGGCCGCCACTCCCGTCGCCCTTCCGTGCCGTCGCCCGTCCATGCCGCCGCGGCTTTCCGGCCGTCTCTCTCACCCTTGATGATACGCGTTGGCTCCCGATATTTGCGCGCATGCATCTTTCTTCTCTGATCATCATCCAAATAGTTGCATGCATGTCGCCCTCTCTTTCGATAATTTCATCATCAAAATCTACGAAACAGGAACATATATATATGTCTGCTCTTTCTCTTATTAATTTGCAACCCGCGATCGAACTGCAGGAATTAACGTACATATGCCCGTCGCCACTACGTTATATTATTAATTGATTCATCTGCAGTAATTTTACAACCCAACTGGCGTAATCGATCCATGCTCCATCGCCTCTTTTCCTAATTCTGCTGGAGGTAATTTTGCTAACCAAATTAACTGATCGATCATAACATATAAAACATGTTGTGGTTGGGATTAATCACGTGATCATAAAATATTAGGATTAATTAAGTGTTTGGGGAATATTAATTAATTTTGCAAACCAATAAACTGTCACCTGAGCTGATGATTTTTGGTATATACTTGTTGGTTGTGTCAAAATGGACCTGAGATTAATGTGTGTATTAGGCGAAAAATATGATGTGTTTGTGCATACAAATATATATATATAGCCATGTACCATAAATTTTGCAAAACCATGCAAACTGTCGATCATGAACATACATGCTCTGTTTGAGATTATGTGTTTATTAGGATTAAGTGTGTAGGATTAATTTTGCAAATTAAATTGTCGCCTCTTGTACATGCTCTATATATTGTGGTGAAACCCTGTATTTTTAGGGGGGATACTGTCGGATTTTGCAGAAAATTTTATCAAACTATTGAATTATTGGATTGTAATGTTGTGTACAAACTATCTCGTGCAGGCATTGTTAGTACGTACTTTTCATTGTCACACGCCTGATACGGGCTGGTTGATTGAAGTCTAGGTTCTTCACATCAAGACTAAGCAGACTACTCATCAGATTAGGTTAGTTTATAATTTTTCTCTAATAACTTCTTAATTGTTTATATAGTGTTTCTCTGAATAGCTATTAAATATACTCGAACATAGTCACCCGTCCGAGATATACCTACTAGAGGTATATCTTGGACAGTCCCTTCGGGACTGTCCAATCACGTTTGATCTCACCTTCTAGGTAGTGAACAAGTTTATGAAAAACAGTTCATTTAAAAATTCGGTAGCCTTTCCCTTTTGTTCTTCGAGTGTATACATTCATATATACACTAGAAGAACAGAAGGGAAATGCTGCCGAAATTTTCAATGAATTGTTTTTTATAAACTTGTTCGCGTGTGAGATTGAACGTGATTGGATGGGTTTAGGTTGTAAAATTTGTAAAAGTAACTGGACTAATATCTGCCAACATATGAACGATATCGATCAGTTGTAAAGTAATACATCGATCTCACAGAAAGAGATGGAGCGTTCAAAGATGTACAATGACAGACTTGACAACGATTACCTACAAGGGGTCGATAGGTTCTGTAACATCCTAGTCAACAATCTTCAACCGAGGAATAAGGGGTATATTTGTGTCCATGCATCGACTGTAAAAACGACTTCAAGTATAGAGATATTGAGAAAATTAAGGACCATTTGATTTGACGTAGGTTTACAGAAGATTACGAAGACATAGCATTATGGCATGGTCAGCATGCAGTGGATGTGTTTGACTATGCAGAAGCTTCAGTAGAACAACCAGAATTGGACGGCATTGAAAACTTTGGGGATGACACAGAAAACTTTGGGGATGATGACTACTGCATGATTAATGACGAGATCACAGAAGATGCGAACCTTGACACACTATTGGAAGATGTAGAACAATACTTTACCAACAAACCGAGTAGTACACATGAAAACTTTATGCAGTCATGTAAAGAACCACTGTACGTTGGATGTGATGCACTGGCATTGAACAATTAAGTGCGACGCTGATGAAACTATTTAATGTCAAATCGAAACACGGATGGAGCGATGTAAGTTTCACGGAACTATTGCAAATTATTAAGGAGATACTACCAGCGGACAATGTCATGCCTACAACTACTTATGAGGCAGAAGAAGTTAATGTGTCCAATGGGTATGGAGTACAAGAAAATACATGCTTGTCCATCGGGATGTATCTTGTTCTGGAAGGAGTATGAGCTACATGATTGTTGTCCTAAATGTGGTGAATCACGTTATGTAAAGAAAGATCATCAAGACGACAACAAGCCAAAGGTCCGTTCCCCAGCGAAGGTGTTATGGTATTTGCCAATAATCCCAAGGTTTAGGCGGTTATTTGCTGTTCCGAAGGATGCTAAAAACCTTAGGTGGCATACAACACATAGGGTGGACGATGGTAAATTAAGACATCCTGCTGATTCACCGCAATGGAGAAACATTGACAGAATATTCCCGAGTTTGGTAAAGAATCAAGAAATTTAAGACTTGGCTTATGCACGGATGGAATGAACCCATACGACACTTTGAGTAGTGTACACAGTACTTGGCCTGTTCTGTTGACTGTATACAACCTCCCACCATGGTTGTGCATGAAGCCTAGGCATATTATTCTATCAATGTTGATATCCGGTCCAAAACAGCGGGGAATAATATTGATGTGTTTCTGCAGCCGCTTATTGATGACTTGAAACTCTTATGGAATACGGGAACAACAGTATATGATTCTTATGCAAAGGAAAACTTCACACTGCGTGCTATGCTATTTTGTACAATAAACGACTTTCCAGCATACGGAAACCTATATGGATATACAATCAAAGGAGCATTAGCGTGTCCTGTTTGCGGTGATAACACTTGCAATATCCGATTGAAATATAGTGGAAAAAATGTGTACATGGGTCATCGAAAATTCCTTCCAAGACATCATAAGTACCGAAAGATGACAGATGAATTTGACGGGACGACTGATCATGCTGTAGCTCGGCAACCTTTATCAGGTGTCGATGTTTATAACCAGGTGAAGTGAAAGATATGTGAACAACTTTGGTCCTCCAACTAAAGCTACAGAGAAGAGTGTTTGGAAGAAAATGTCGATATTTTTTTATCTTGAGTATTGGCAACATTTGCAAGTAAGGCATTGTATTGATGCCATGCACGTGGAGAAAATGTGGGTGATGTGGTGAAAGTCTTGGTGGAACGTTGCTAAACATTAAAGGGAAAACAAAAGATCATTTAAAGGGGAGAAAAGATTTAGTAGAGTTGGGCATACGAATAGAGCTCCAACCCCAACAAAGAGGAACACGTATCTTCCTGCCTCCCGCATGTCACACTCTATCCAAAGAGGAGAAAAAGAGTTTCTGCAGTGCCCTTTCTGACATCAAAGTACCATCAGGGTACTCTTCCAACGTATAAGAAGTAGGGTGTCCATGTCTGAACTCAAGTTAGTAGGGATGAAATCTCACGACTACCATGTTTTGATGCAACATTTGCTTCCCATTGCAATTCGTGGGATTCTCCCACATGATGTCAGGAAAACCATTACAAATTTGTCCGTGTTTTTCAATGGAGTTTCTGCCAAAGTTCTAGATGTGCAGACACTAGACAAGTTGCAGGCTGAACTAATTGTCACTATGTGCCAGTTGGAGATGTATTTTCCACCTTTATTTTTTGATATTATGGTGCATCTGCTTGTTCATTTAGTAAGGGAGATCAAGGAGTGTGGCCTATTATATCTCAGGTATATGTATCCATTCGAAAGATACATGGGTGTGCTTAAAAAAATGAAAAACCGCAGACGTCTAGAGGGAAGCATTGTTGAAGGATATGTAACTAAGGAAGTGATTGACTTTTGCACCCACTACTTAGAAGGCGTGGACCACATAGGACTTCCGAGATCAAGACATGAGGGCAAGTTACAGGGTGTAGGTACAATCGGGAAAAATGGTGAGACCTGATTTTGCTGCATTGTGTAAAGCGCATCTAACCGTGTTGAGCCATGTTGAAGATGTTGAACCATACTTCGTATCACACTTAAGCGCTCTCAGAGCACAACATTCGTCGATGAGTCAAGTGAGATTAAAGAAGGAGCAGAATGCTACATTCGTTACATGGTTTAAAAGGGGTTATTGAAGCGTGTGCGTGAGGACGGCACAATTGAGCCGATTCAAAGTCCGGATGAGGTGAATCGGGCACAAGCATACATGCTTGGCCTCCAATTAGAGAAGAACGGTGAAATGTATTATCCACGGAAGGAGATTGCAGACTTAGCTGCAAAAATTGTGAGTGCCCTGAGTAATATTTAATAGTTTATAAATTATTCTTACAATTTATGTATGTTTTATTTATTTGATCTAATTCATAATTTACATGTTTTTTTTTTGCGTGTACAAGACTGCAGAGGGTGTTGATTCGTTTCTTGCCTAGCCTCATACTCAGGAGGATCCGTTGAACAAAGCGCTTGGCAAGAAGGATTACCCTGGGAGAGTTCGAGGATTTGGATCCGCAGTGCGTCAGAGAGATGTTTTTCCTCGCTCCCAGCGGATCGGGAGAGAGGAAGAAATCAAGGAGATTGAAAGGAAGTTGTCACAACAATTCCAATCTGATTTGCAGCAGCAGATGCAACAAATGGAAGCAAGATTGATGGAACAGCTGAGTCAGGGGCATCAATCTTCTAGCTCATCAGTGTATGCCGCCCCTGCACCCGTTTCCACCTCTGCACCTGCTTCCATCCCAGCACCTGCTCCACCCCTGCACCTGCTTCTACCCCTGCACCTACTTCCACCCCTATACCATCTCAGGTTTCAGTCTTACACTGTACCTGCACCTTCTGACCCATTCCCATATGCCAAGCTTCAGGTGTGCATGTGTGAATTTTAGTGCTTTGTCGTTATTTATTTTTTCAATTAATCAAAAGCATGCATATTGTAATGTATGAATCTAATTGTTTGTGTTCGTTTATTAGGAAACCAAAAAGTGTCGTCTTCTGCAGATCAATGAACATGGCACCTTTGTGGTTGCAGTAGGCACAATTCTACAGACTGATTCAGCGTCACTGTGTCATTTTAAGCGAGTGCCGGCCTGGTACGTCCGTGTGATGATGGTCGACAGTGTCTGTGAAGGCTGTGATCACATTCCACTACCGATAGAGTGGAATGATTAGAGCACTATCATTAAAGCACGTGGCTCACAAGTACCATGGCCTTGCAATCTGGTGGAATTATCTGATAGTAGGGTAAGCAAAACAACTTATATAAATTTGTTTACTAATTACCATTTCATATAAATGCAGTTTTGGGAGAATATAGTTTTCTAACGTATATATGCTAACTTGTCATTTCTTAGACACCTGTTCCTATTGCTGGCAAAGGTAAGGCAGTCAGTGCGTCGAAAGGAAAGGGACCATCGGGTCAGCAGCATGGTCACTACATCAGTCCACTTCGACACGATTTCATTCTTATCCAAAATTTGGTGAAAACACTAAAAAAGCGTCAGCAGATCTTATATGACTTGATACTCGGGAAGGGTGATGATTTCATTGAGTTCATCCTTAGGGTTCCGCCGTCTTTGTTCCACAGCGGAGAAGCACAGGAGTTGCTGATCAGTATTAGCGATGTCAAGGAGCTGCTGCTTGGTGATATGCTGAACATCTCGGTGATTCAATCCTACTGCTTGTAAGTATCACATTTTTTCACTTTCAAAGTTAATAGTAAGTTTTATGTATATATAATTTTAATTTAATGCATTTGTCATCAAAGACCCTTACTATCAAGGCTGGTGGCAAAGAAACTGGACAATATGATCACCTTCCTATGTCCACAAATCATGTCTTCTGAGGAAGCTATGAGAGACGGTGCTGCGTGTCAGATTCATATGCGCAATGGCATAATTGCGGCGGTAAAGAGGAATAGCAAATTTGTGCTCATACCATATCATCAGATGTAAGCGTGCCTGACCACCTTATGCTTTTGTCTTGTTTTATGTTAACTCATATATATTTCGAAGGTGAAGTTGATTTGTGGTTGTTTCAAACTTGTAGCAATCATTGGTTGTTGTTAGTGGTGTGTACTTACTCATCATCCTGTATAGTGATTGACCCATTTGGTGGAATTAAGAGAAACATCGTCATTTCTGTTTGCTGACAAAGTAAGTAAATTGTGCATATTTTCATTTCAAAAAATAAAATTTATACCTTTTTTGATGACTTGTCACTTAAATTAATGCTTGTTTTAATAAATTTCAGTGGTTTTAGAGAAGGTATGCTGAATGCCAATCAGATGAATTTCCTTTGGATATACAGTATATTAAAAAGGTAAAAAACATTCTATTTACTCATATGCATATATACTTAAATATATTTTGTATATATTAGTGTGTATATATAATAATATAATTTTATTGAAAATAGTGTCCCAGGCAACCGGATAGCAGCAGTTGCGGTTATTTTGTGATGCGATACATGTTGGACATCGTGTCCCACATCGACAAAATCAGTGATGAATCTGGAGTATGTGTTATAAGTTTTGTGTTTGAATTGGTAATTTAACTGTTTCTGCATGGTTGGATAAGTTTAAATGGTGTACTTAATTGCTTTTATAATTCTTGCGTGCAGCTTATTCGGTTCTTTGAAAACCAAGGAGGTACTTATTCAGCTGGTGATCCAGATTTTGTCAAGGAGCACATGTGCGCTTGCTGGACGAAAGCAATACTGGAAGATGCCTGACTGATCAACCAATTTGCATCTACAAAAATGTAGTCTGTTGCATTATATATGTCAAGTACACGTTTCCTGCATTATCAAAGTTCTACAGATTGCTTTAATTACAACATAAGTACTTAGTAGCTTCCATCTGTGTTTAGATTTAACTGTAATCAAATTTTGTCTGCATGTGTTTATGGTACTAATACTGGCATTCTCTGTTAATTAATATGGCTGAGCATGCAATTGTCTTGGATGGTTGTAATAGAAAATAATCATTCTTTTGTTAAAGCTTGGAATCTGTATAAGGAAAATAGTGGAGATGCTAATCTGTTCATGACTCATGGGTCTGTTCCTATGCAGGAGGATATTAAAGTTAATTGTGGAGTGAAGAGTAGAAGAGGTCCGGCCTTGATTGTGGTTGGTTCAATCAGAAATTCAGAAGGCAACCTTCTGATGGCTTTTAACAAAATCTTGAAACCTTCATGTTCGATGCTTGGAGCTGAGATCCAAGGACTGGTGTTTGCTATGAAATGGGCGATAGAGAATGGATTTTTCATGGATGGAACTAGATGTCGGTAATCAAGAACTTTTTGTTTTCTTCAAGAAGATTGAAGATGGATCGCTGAGAACTTGTATCTCAGATTGCTGGGAGCAACTGTTTTATGTTGCTAAACTCTGTGAGATTAGTAAGATTAGCTTAAATGTTTCAGATCTTAATTTTGCAGTCCTTCTGATTTCCTTTATCATGTATAATAGTTCAATTTTTTTTCAATGTTGGGTAGGAGAAAACATTCCCTACAAGATATCTTGTACTTTTGATAGGGATGTAATCTGATTTTCGAAATGAAGAGGAATCTCAAGGTATTAATCAAAAAAATTGGTAGAGATTTTAATTTCTTTTTACAGTCGTTGTGATGGCTTCTGCTGTGTGTTGAAAATGCAACAATGCATTAATTGATCTGTGATGTGATGATATCGATCTGTAGCATTTGTTGAAAAAAGATTTCTGAAAAAAACAAATATATAATATATATAAAGAACGCTTATGCATATAAGCGTTCTTTTAAACTCTCCCGCCAACCATCATAAGAAACGCTTATATGTGATAAGCGTTGTTTTTGACTGAGCATAAAGAACGCTTCTTAGGATAAAGCGTTTTTTATGTTCCCATCGTTCTCGCATTATAAAGAACGCTTTGAAATTAAGCGTTCTTTAAAGGTAGTATAAGGAACGCTTTGAAAGCGTCATTTAAAACGTTTTAGCATTTGCATCGCTCGAATAAACAACGCTAAATAAACGTTCTTAAATGCCAAATTTAAGCGTTGTTTATTCTTTTTTTTCCAGCAGTGACGGCCCTTCTATCTTTCATTGTCCACTGTTCATCTTGCCTTGTCGGATCTCGCTTAGTATTCTCCTTTTTACTAGACCCCGTTTTTACATTTTGGTATCTTGTTTGAAGTGCATTTTTTGCATGTCTGTCTTTTGAACTCTCTCTTCTTGATGGAAGATTTGGTTTGGTGGTGTCATGGATTGTCGTTAACGTGTGAGGAGGGAAAGGTAATTATATATATGGATGATTTAGTGATGGAAGGGCAAGCTTTGCCTCTAGATCGCTGCCTTCTTGGAAGATTAATCTCTACGAAGAGCCTGAGATCCAAGCCATGGAAACACATGGTAGGTCGTGTCTGGCTAGCGGAGGATGGAGTCAGGGTTTGATTGGTGGGCACAAATTTGTTCCTTTTCGAGTTTGAGGAAGAGGAGATTTTGGATGCAGTACTCAATCAAGAAGTATGGAATTTGAAGAAGTTGCAAAAAGATAAAAAGAAAGGCAAGGTAGTGTTGGCTCTTATTGCCCCTTCATAGATTTGTTTGGATACTGTATTAGTCCACAAAATCAAAATAATCTAGAGGCATCTCTAGGAGAGACTCAGAGTTACTTGTAGAAATGATGCGTTTACAAGACTGTGGGGGTTTAGGTGCTCCCCGAGCAGTTATATGGTCGGTGGGAGAGCCGGAATGAAGTTCCTATTTTTTCGGGTTTGCTTTTGGTTTACAAGTTGTGATTGTATGGGGTAGTGCAAATTAGTGATATAAGAATAGTATTTCAAGGTGGGGCTGAAGACAGGTGAGGCTGGAGATGGAGATAGGTGTGATTGTACAAGGGGAACAATATGGTTTTGGAAAGTGGGTGTCAGTGTTAAAAATTGTTGCTTTTAGATGGGCATGTGGGTTTAGTAAACTATGGTTTTGGGGTGCATCAATTGCAGAGATGCATAGGGATGGGTGGATGGTTGGTGCAGTTTGCGAGATGAAGTATGCGGGGTTTTTTTCATAAGGCTTGATCTATGTTGGTTGGTAAATGGAGCTTGTTGATTATTTTAGGTAATCTGGCTAAGGTTTTTGTTTTTTGTGTTGATTATTTTAAGGTAAACCTCACAACAAGGTCGGAGGAGAGTCTAAGGTTCTTGGGTTGTTTTGGTGGTGAATGGTAACTCTTCATGAGAAAGGTAACTATCTAGTTCATCAGGGGAGGGCACAATATGAGAGTCGTTTCTGGATCAATCTAAGTGGCTCAATTGGTAAATTCTTGGGTATAAGCAAAAATCTCTTCTCGGGATTGTTAGGAACTTTCTCGATGGTATGTTGGATGGGTGCATGTCTTCTTGTAAAAGCTTTGAAGAGTATGATGTTGGGGTTGTGATAGTTATAATGTCCAATGTCGGTTAGCATTAGATATAGGATTATGGTTTTAGATGGCGGGTGTTACGTATGAAAATGTCGAAGTTTTATGACAACATGCCTGGCTACACCCACATGTAGACAAAGATAACTATATAACATGAACATATAGTATGCGAAACATGTACATACACCTATAAAACATGTATTACTTATATAACAAATGTTGTACAAAAAAATATACTTTCAGTATAATGTTTTTGTACAGATTTTCCTTATTCATTGTACATGTTTTCATGGTTGGTTGTACAATGAATGTAGCTATCTTTGGCTACATACACATGTAGCCAAGAATTTTTGTGTGTATATGGCGGTGCTCTTTGTGTGGCACAGTTAGTTGGAATCATGCGAATAGGTAGGAAATCTTCAGGTTCATGATTTGTCCTCGAGTAGGATCTGTTGCGTAGGGGATAGATGGTTGGTTTATATCTTGTGGTTGTCGGAAGAGATCAATATATGAATGAGATGTTTGTTTCAAAGAAAAAGGAAAAAATTACAATATGACACAAAAAAGTTTCATAATTTGCGACGTAACCCAATTTCAAAACTCATTCTTCATATGTCACAAAAAGTTTCATAATTCACAATGTACCCTATTCAGTGAGATGAACTTTAATAATGACTATTTTATCCCCGACATTGCGTTTCAAGTTCACAATATACCACTTTATAAAAAAATGAAAATTTTATAAAATTAACATAAAGTTATAATTCTAAAATATTAAACTTACACAAAACTTCAAACAAATTAACTTGTTTTCTTCTCTTTTATTAGCTTCTTCAACTAATTATCATTTTTCATCTTCACTAAAATATTTGCAATTATGGCTTGATATTGATTAAATATTAAAAATATGAATATATTTCAATTATAAACTAAATTAATCCAATATAATATGAGGTATTTTCATATTATTCTAATGAAAAAATTACTACGGTGCATTAATTTTTTTTAATACACTAATTAGCAATTTTTTTACTTATTTAATATGTTAAATAATAATATCAGAAAAATTACTATCAGTTTTTTCTCCCCATAAAATTATGATCTCTTTATTTAGCTATAATTGTAAATATAAAAAAAATTCTGGGAACCCCCTTGAGGTTTTGGGACAATACCGGTAACCACCTTGTGTTTTTCATAATTATTGGTAACTACCTTGAGGCTACGGTATCTTTGACTACGAGCCCCCAAACTATAGCTCTGTTAATAAATCATTAACCCCTTGATGACGTGTAGGGTTAGTCACTAAAGAATGCCAGACCTCAAAAAAAACACTACTTAATCAGCATCGTCTAAGTTTCTCCCATCCCAATACTATTTTCCTAAAAACATCAACCCTAACCCAGGAATGGTCCACCCGTTTTAGGAGGTTGTTTATCTGCTACGCATCGCTTAAGGATGGAAATTTTTGGTTACAGACCATTCCTAGGTTAAGGTTGACGTTTTTTGAAATACCCCGAGCTTAAAATGGTGATTAAATTATTCTAATATGGTATTTAAGGGCCTAATAGTGCCTAAAGAATATTGGTGAAGAAAATAAAGCCAAAAGAAAAGAGAAAACGCTTAAAAAGCGTAAAACGTAAAAATGAATGTTACGCAACCATAGGAGGTATATGACCTCGGTTGAAGTGGTCAAACAGACCCGTAAAAATTATAGATGACTATATAACTATAATTGAATATTAATGGAAGCTTAAGAACCATTAAAATTAAAGAAACGAGGAAAAAATCCAGAAAACGGGCCCGGTTAGTGAATAGTGTCAAACTGGGGAAATTAGGAGCGTTTATTGTAAAAGACGAAAAAACACCCCAGCTTATATGCACTTAGGGGGCCGGTTTTAGGTAGATAAATCAGCCCTCTCTATTAGTAACTAGTTATAAAAGAAAAAGGAGAAAAAAAAGGAAAAAATCATAAAGCAAAAAGCACAAAAGTGCTTTTATACTCTCTCTCCCCCATTCTCTCTTCTCTTTCCTTCCCTTCTTCTTCCCCAGCCAATTTTTCTCCTCCCCTCTCTTTGGCTGGCGATTTTTACAGCCTCCAATGGCTTGTCCTATTTCCTAGATTGCCCAAGTTGCTACACAACTCTAAATCAAAAACAAATTGTATATTCTTCTTAGTTGGAGCAAGATTATCATTCCTCTCTTTTCAAAATATCCAAATGATGAAGATGACCTCCATGGGTGGAGAACCATTTTAGAAGAAAAGTGGGTTTTCTTGAGCTTGGATGCCTCCTCATTGTTTTAAGGTAAGAAAAATCACAAAAACCCACTCTTTCCCTCATCTCTTATGTGACCGATTCTTGACTCCCCAATTTCTTTGTTTTCCTTCCTTGAATGAGCCTTGCTCAAGATTCAAAAGCTTATGGGGAGCCCTCCTTTTATTCATGACCAAAAGCCCATTTTACGGTTTCAAGGTAAATCTTCATCTTTGTGCTTTAAGCACCTCCCCTTGTATCCTAGCTTGATTAATAAGTATAGGTGTATTTTTAGTGCCTAATTCCCCATTTGGGTATTAATTTGGAGATTGGCAAGTGTATTTCCCAACTTGACCGAAAATCAAGAGAGGAGAAGGAAGAGGAATAAAAGAGGAATTTATGAGCTTGAGGTAAGATAACCTACCTTAATGTATGCCCTTAATGATTTTTGAATTTTAGGATGGGAAATAAAAAGAATGAATCAAAATTGTGTTGGAGCATGTATTTGATTGTAGAAGAAGGAATTGTGAGTATGTTAGTGTAATTAGAGACTGTAACACCCCTACCGCTAATACCGTCATTACCGTCCAATCTCCTTATACAATGCAGATCCACGCAGCGGATACTTACATACTCAACGGCGGGTGATACACTGCCGTTAGTCACCCACGTGACCAACAAGGCTACTACTACATACAACATCGGTCTGATGGACCGGAACATCCGAGTACTACACAATTACAATACATACTCCCATTACTCACTAAGTACTACAGTACTCCATTCGATACAATACTCCATCCAATACAATACTCCATAATTCAATACAAGATAATACACTACACATACCGAGTTTACTAAGTTCCAGATACAATACGATACTCCTTCCAAGTTCATACATACTCCTTAAAGGTCTAACCACTACCCATTTCTCACAACTACATACTTGCTAAGTACAAGGGTGTGCCATTTAGTACACCTTTACATTCCACTTCTACCTATCGAAGTGTAGTCGCCGGTCTCTCACCTTGACCAGGTCTGCTTCGGGTACCTGCACACTAAAAATGTTCCCCCGAGGGGGGTCAGCTTTCGCTGAATATGATAACCGCATACCCCGCGTACTAGCGAGGGTACGCCGACCATTTGGTCGAATACATGCAATTCATTTTGCAATACATACATGCATTCATACTTACATACATACTTACATACATACTTTCATTCACAATACTACAATACTACACAAGGTATACATACATACGCACGGTACAATACATGCTTGGAAGACAATACAAGTCAACCAATACTTACTTACCATCTTTCAGAATAACCATGCACAATACATACTCATTACATACCCGATACGCAATACGGAGATACACTTCTCCAATTCACACAGAAGGTTGTTAGCTTCTTTACACACCCGGGTTAGTCGGGTGTGTTCAATACTCTTTTACTTCCGATCAATGACTTACAATAGTCAAGACCAATACACATACAATACTTACTCCTTACATACTTTACTTCCAGTTAAGTCGGTGTGACCTCCGGGCAGGGAGTACTACCTCCCACCACCGGGCTTTAGGGTGGCCCACTAATCCAGGATGCTACCCATACAAAGGGAATTGGTCCGAGGAAAAGATCATAGCCAGGATTCGGTTCCAACCTCTTGTGGTTCCTTATCCTCACGCGTGGCCGAAACTATATCGGGCTTCTACTCATTCCATTTTACTCATTACTCATGTTAGGAGTTAGGTTGTTAGGAATTAGTAGAAGTCCATTCTTACTTCCATACATACATACAATACACAAATACTCATACTTACACATACACTTCATTTCCATTCATTCATTTCATGAATTATACAAACTAAATGTTCAAGAGCAATAAACAAGAACAATATAGTTCAAACACAATTATGTGCAATATAAATCCGATTCATGCATTTATCTTGTTGGTGATCACATAAGCACACAAATCGGGGTAACCAAGTTAGGATACAGGGCATGAAGAAATCATACCGTTCACCGTCGTATACGTACTACCGGGTTCCTTTGGAGATCAACTATTTGATTCCTATACACGCATGAAGTAGTATGATCAATGATCTATTATTGATCCAACTTATTCCTTCATTAACACTCCTAATATATACCTACTACTCCTTTACATTCATACTTGATTATTATACCATTCTTTTCTCATTACCTCTTATTCTTGCTTCCTTACCTTTACTACTTCATTTATAATTTACTACCACATATATATGCATATAGGTATATAGGCATATATATGTATATATACATATACATATGATTGTTATAATCATATGGTAAAAATACTCTTTTTTTTTTTTTTTTCAAGGCCCGACCGGACTTGCGACCGACCTTGCAAGTCCGGTCCATTCCAGTAGCTATCAGTACAGGAAAACTCTGGCCCGACCGAACTTGCAAGTCCGGTCGCAAGTTCGGTCCGTTCCAGTAGCTCGCATTACGGAAATTTTTCTGGCCGACCGAACTTGCAAGTCCGGTCGCAAGTTCGGTCCATTCCAGAAGGTTTCTGACGGGAGAATTTTCTGGTCCGACCGAACTTGCAAGTCCGGTCGCAAGTCCGGTCGATTCCAGAAGCTTTCCCGTCTTTGTAAATCTGGGCTCGACCGAACTTGCAAGTCCGGTCGCAAGTTCGGTCCGGCCCAGTACTTCAGTTTTAAAATCTGTTTTTGGGTGTTTTCTTTACCCATTGTTTCCCCAATCTTCACCAATACTTTCCCACATGATTTGGCACTAATTAAGCCCTCTAAATCACCTTGGTTCATCCTCCAAACTTACTACTCAATCCCTTCATTCACTTACACCTTCTTCCTCATTTCAATCCAACACTTATACTACAGATTTTTGTTTCCTCTATCATGCTACAGATTTCCATCTCAACCCTTAGACTCCAATACTCCCTCAACTAATGTTATTCCTAGCATCCAAAATGCATGGCCTTACACTCTAGTTTCATTCCCTCAACATACTTCTTTCAAAATCTGTTACAAACTACAAAACTGTCCATTTAAACTCTCCAAATACTTCCTCTTTTTACACCACCTAAGTCCTCTCATTTCTACCCAAAATTCGACATGGTTTCCCCTATATTTCTAACATTCTCCACACACTAATTCAGCTCACAAATTCATGTTCTCACAACCTGTTACACAATCCTCACTATACACATTTCAATACCACTACAACATCCATAAAATCCTGCACATACCCATTCAATACCCCATGTTTTCCCAAGCTTTTAAAACTCATTTAAATGCTTCAAAAACTGTTACATTCTTTTCTCCAATACATTCTTACATTACTACTACTCATACTCAATACATTACTCATTTCTACCACTCCAAAACTGTTACAATACCACATACACAAACTAGTTCAAGGTAAGCACAATTACCTTGTCTTGCTAGTTTTCTTTTCTTTCTTTTCCTCCCTCTTCCTTTCTTCTCCTTTGTTCTCGGTTCCAATGAGATTCACAAACACACCCAAATGCTTCCAATGAGTAGATGAAGTTCTTGAATAGCAAAAGAACAATATTCCTAGCCCAAGAGGAAGCCAAAATCGGCTCAAGATGATGAGGAGGTGAAGGTGCTTCTAATGGTGGCTTCAAATCTCCAAATGGTGAATACCCACAAAAACGAAAATGGAGCTTTTGGATTTTTGAAAGGAGGAAAATATTCTCCTTTGCAAGGGGATTCCAATGGTACTGTTTTTATAATTTTTGGACAAGTATTGAGCTAGAACAAGAAGAGAGAAGGAGGGAGTTTAGTGGTTTCTTTCATTTCTCCATGGCTGTGTCGCATGGAAGGAGAAAAATCAGAGAGAATAGAGAAAGAGAGAAAGATGGGTACGTGAGAGGGAGTGGGAAAAGTGAGGAGAGAGACTTTTATTTTTTTTGCTTTTGCTTTACTTATTAGGCTTGTCTTTTAGCAAATAACAAAGAAATAAAGAGAGTGAGTGAGAGGAGGGGGTGACCGGCCCCATATACACACACACACAATTTTTAATTTTCGATTTGCAAAGTGGACACACTAAGTTTCTTTATTTGCATTCTCACCCCACAACTTACGGGTTGTTACAGTTTTTACTAACCGGTACCCATTTTCCGGAATTTTCTCCTTTAATTAATTTTATTGGTTCTAAAGCTCCACTAATATTTATTAGTGACTATTTAGTTGACCAAAATTGTTACGAGTCTATTTGACCCGCTTAAAGTCACGTTTTCCCAGTTTCCTCGAAAAACGTGCTTTAAGGTTCGTTTATGCTTTTAACCCATTTTAAAGGCCCGTTTGCTTCGGGATTTGTTCCCTCGTATTTATTTAAGTGTAATTAAGCCTCAAAAAATATAATTAGCCTAATTAATCACTGTTTTTAATTACGGGGTATTTCAGAGACTGTTGTGTGATTTAAGGGCCTAAGATCCAAGCATTTAAGTTAATGCACTATATTGTGATTGATAGAATTTTTGGATGAATATGTGTGCTGGTAGGATCCTTTATGGATGTGGCTAGTAAATGGAATAGGAAATGGATGAAGTGATGCATTTGGGAATGTTAGAATTGTAGGTGAACTATGGCAAAATTTTTGTAGGAATAAGTTAGTTTAGGTGATGTTATGAGATTGAAGAGCTTAAGGTTGACTAGGAGTGGAAAGGAATTGATCAAAGTTGATTAATCATGAAATACCCCTAGCATTTAAATAATTAAATAAATATTATTTGGGGAATTATAAATATTATTTGGGGGATTATGAAACCCTAAGAAGGCATATAAACACTTAGGCATTAAAAACGCACCGAAACTCCTTAAGGTCAAAAACGTGCGTTAAAGCCCGAACTTAAGCTAAAACAAGTTATATAAACTATAAACCTCATATGAAGGTAACCTAGGATCATTATATGACCCTTAGAATACAGGACCTCATCAAAAAACTAAGTAAAAATACAATATGTCCGGGAGTTCCCTTAAAGGCCCTTAAGGCCCGAAAGTCCCGGAAATACATTATAGGATGAAGTAAAGCATTACACTTCATTCCAAATGCACCATAACACTATTAAACATATAAGATGAAGCCCTCAAGCTAAATTCTCAGTTAAACGCAGAGTGCTAGGAGATGCCTTATGAGGGTCCCATAAACCCCCGGGAATGCCCCGGAGGAGTGCCGAGGTGGCACAAAGTCCTATATAAATTATTCTTAGAGTTCCTAACATCATTATTCAACATTCTAAAGAGAATGCACGAGCTACTTCCTCAAAAATAAACAAAGTGCTCGGACGAATTTCTTAACGCTCCTTTTTGCCCGGTTAGCCCGGGAGTTGTGTTTAGAGTTGATATAACCCCATATAACTCAATGTAACACCTTAACATATTATTATTGACTATAAAAAATGTTTATAACACTTGGAACTCATAGCGACTACTTATTTCCCAGAAAATTCTTAAAGTACAAAAACGCACCTTCGGGTGTCACAAAAACGCGTTCTACGCAATTACCTTGAAGTTTTTGTGGAACCACGAGTTGATAATCTTAAAAGGGGATAAATTGACCATCAAAATCAATTAATTCCAGTACTAAATTCATAGTACAAGTGGGGGCGATTTTTGAGTCAAAAAGGTACCTAAAATCAGCATTTTTACCTTAGAACTTTCATCTTTTACCTTAGAATAAATGTACCAAATAAATGCTGGAACCTATTACATATTATAATATGGTCTTAGTACAATATAATGTGACATGAATTAAATCAAAAATCAATCCCATATGCTCTCCAAATCAGGCTCCATTTTAAGTGTATTTTGAGTAGATTTTGGCAAAAATCATGTCTTATGGATGGTGACTCATCCCTATCTATACTATATGATAATGTAACAAGTAATTGCAGTCAAAGAAGCCTTCATTACCGTAAGACCTACAAGAAATAAGAAGGGATTAGCTTATATAAAAGCAAGAAAATTAAACTACATAAAATAACAAACTAGAATCTACTTTATACAAGTTGCATTGTAAACAAATAAATCAACCATGTTACTACCCTTAAGCAGCCGATTTTGATATAGAAAATAAGGGGATTGATTGCTGCCAAATTGGTCAAGGAAGACAGCTACCTAATGCATAAATCTAAGTCAAATACAAACAAAATCAATTGTCTTATACAACAATTGTGGCCGATTTTAACAAGAAAAAGAAGGCTTAGTTTGCCTTATTAAAATCAAAGTAGGATACCTACCTACCTAAGCATGATATATTGTCTTCAATCATCAAAATCCAATGCTCCATTCAGTCCCATTACCGTGAGGAACCAAAGGAGAACAAAGACAATTTAGCTTAGAAAAATCAAAAGAAAACACTTACCTAAGTCTTGAAGCAAGAAATCATCCTAGCAACTCCTACAAATTTTCGCCAAGGTTAGATGCTCCAAGGAGGTTCCTAGATTCAACAACAATACAAGGAACAACAAGATCAAGTTAAGGTATATTTTCATGTTGAAAATTCTAAGTAAATTCCTTAAGGCATTTTCGAAAATTAGGAACTTCTAAATCTATATTCTCTTCATTATTTCATGAAGGAAACTTGGATCTACAATCATCCCAAGGTGTACCGAAAATACCTTGTTAAATTCCTAAGGTAAACTCTTGTAAAACTACTTCAAATCTTATTTATAAATTCTTGTTAGAAGTCAAACAAATGGATCTCCTAAATATTTATAAGGAGACCGAAAATTCTTCAAGAAAATAGCATTGGAAGAGCTTGGAACTCAAGGAGAAATCAAGTACAAGAATTGTCTTGATTTAAGGAGTAAGTTTATTTAATTAAGGTTTATTAAGTTTAAGCTTGAATTAAGCTTCAAAATTTGGTATAAAAATTATGTATAACCTCTAAATAAATTAAGGCCGAAAAACATTGGGTTATATTGTCAAGAAAGTAAATTAAAACATATAAGGTAAGATTATTACCTTAAGGTATAAATATGTGTCACAAAAATTAATTAAGATGCATATATGTATAAACCGAATTGTCTAAGAATTAAATGTTCTATTTTGAGTTTATAATCATTCTAAGTCATTAGCATAATTTTTAGAAGTGTTATATGGCTTATATACATTTATATATACATATTATAAAGTTTAAATCAAGTTTTAAAACCATATGGTAAAGGTTTATTAAAACCGAGAACAATATGTGTTATTTGGTGATTTTTGAAATATATAAGTGTATTAGCTTATATTATAAATTTTGGGAACATTAAAAATAACTACAAGTATTTATATGTCTAATTTAATAAGTTATGTGGCTAAAATATAAAATTTGAAAAGTTTGGTGTACTAATAGTGATTGCTGAGAATTAAAGGGTTTGTTTGGTATATTTACATTGTAATATAAGGTGGGAATCAATATTATGAATTTTGGTGAATTTAAATAAGTGTTTAAGTATTAAAACAACATTTTATAAAGTTTGGGGCTATTTTGTAATTATTGGGAAGTTTGGAGTATAACCGAGAATACACATGATTTTATGGGTATATTAAAGTATTAGTTATGAAATTAAGTCTTGGAAAAAGTGTTGACCAAAAACTTTGGGTTAAAATGATTTATGACATAAAATATTAAGTTTAAAAAATTTTCAGGGTGGATATGTAATTTATGAAAGTATATATGAAAGATAGAAGTTAAATGGGGCGGAAATATAAATAGAAGAAAGATATGGGTTGTTTCGATTATTTAAAAGAATTTAATATTAAAACTATTATAAGTTAATATGTAACTTATATAAAGTTTCGGGATTAAATTGTAAATAAAGGAAAGGTATATGTCAAGACCGAAAATAATCGTGGTCATATGGTAATTTACAAAAGTCAATATATTTGTTTTGCAATTTCTGAAAATTAATATGGGTATTTAGTAAATTATAAAGGTTATATGGTTATTTAGTAATTTATAAAAGTTGGAGTATTTGAATTGTAATTACCGAAAAGATATATGTGGTTATTTGGTAAATTACAAAAGTTAATGTGTCCAAAATATAAATACCGAACCTATAAGGTTATTTGGTAACTTATAAAAGTTATTGTGTCCAACTTATAATTACAGAAAGTAATAAAGTTGGTTCTATAATTTAATAAAGAAAGGAATTAAAACTGGGTAACATAACGTATTATGGTATATTATGGAGTATAATATAAAGTTTATAAAATAATTGTGGTTATGATAAAAATAACCAAAAGAATAGAATATAGAGTTTATGAAATAATTGTGGTTATAATAAATATAACCAAATCATACTGATATATGGAATAAGAGGAAATAGTTATGGATATTTGATTAATGAAATAAAGATATACAGTGCCATGGAAACCGATTATCATATGTGGATACTACATAAAATAATGAACTAATGAACTACCTAGAACCACTGTTAAATAACAGGGGGAAATAAAGAACATACAGAGTTAGTATATGACGAGTATAAACGCTACAGTGACAGTACTGTAATATTTAGTGAATAGTTATATTAATATTACCCGGTATTGCATGTTTATATAACAGTGTACGAGAAGGAACTACTGAACAAGAATTTGTCAAGCTAGCAGTTACCTGGTGAACGGTATGTTAATTGTGTGGTCTAAATGTCCTAAGGATTATCCTAAGGTCCAGACGTTATGTGTTAATTGTTTCAGAGCGATATCTGTGATTTTATGTATATTATTTTGTATACTGTATTGCTCAACACTGTTGTGTTTTATTTATACGCGAACGTCTTATGATTAAAAGTTTATACATCTAAACTGGGACAAGACTAACTGACCTTTAGGTATTATTGAACCTAACTAATGGTCAACTGTTATAGTCTTAATTCAAGTATTGGTTATGGTACCACTGACTAAAGGGCTAACTTATGAAGAGAGGAATCCAGACTGTTTCGACTTTCTGGTTGCGCATCGTGATCACTACGAGAGACTCCAATGGGGAGTCACTCAAGGGAATCCATCAGCCACATTCGGGGATGGCAGAGGGCACTACCGTTGGTGCACAAGTTTGACCGGATCGGTCAGTTATTTATCCAGGGCCATAAGGTCAGCTGGTAATGGTTCCATTGGAACCCAGGGGACTATCGTCCATTAATAAGTTATTAAGGGTTGTCTTAACATGACGCCTGAGGTGGAATTTATTTGGAAAAGGTTAAGTAATTGGTTTAAAGGATAAGGGCCAGGTGGCCAACTAACAAGTACAGTTTATTACGCGTATCTGGTTTGGATATTGTTCTGGATTATTGATGTGTGATTATTGGTTATTGTTATTGATTGTTGATGTGGTATTGGTGTAGTGTACTACTATACATTGATGTTTGCAGGTGAATTTGTTTGTGATTGTTTAATGTTTACAGTCATTACTGTGTTATTGTAAACCGGTATATCTTGTAAAGAATCTAATATCAAGATGGCTAATATGACTTAAGGAATCTAGATGACTTAGGACTACATTTAGCATACCAGCATTTCGATTGCTGAGCCCTTCAATGGGCCAAACATTTCAGGTTACTAAAGAAGACTCAAGCCGGAGTGCGGGGCACAGGGTAGCTGATGGGTTTTAATAAAGACCTCTTTAAGTTTTATTATGTAATGTATTAAGGTGAATGTTGTATTCAGTTAGTTGCCCATTTAGTTGGATTTGGTTTGTAATAATTAGAGTGCTCAGTATCTATTCATCACAGTGAGGAGTTAAGGTTGTTGGATGGATGTCTTGTTACTCACAAGGGTGAGTAACGGCGTGTAACACCAAGGATAGTTAGTTTTATTTTCCGCTGTGAACTATTATTTATTATGCTACGACATGCGACGTTATTACAGGTTTAGGGTTAGGGGTGTTACAAAAAGTGGTATTAGAGCGTAGTTACGCTCTGATGAAAGATGCTGAGTCAAGAATATGAGCATAGGATATTTGGGAATACGGGGAAACGTCTGTGAGGATTCGTGACCTAGAAAAATCTAGGAATATCTTTATTGCTAGTGGTTAACTTTCTTATATACTTGTGATTGTGTATGTAAAACGGTGTAGCAACCGAGTAGTGATAATAATATACTATAGATGTCGACAAGAGGAAGACCACGTGGAGACAGCAGTGGACGCGGTGACGAGACACCAGCGAATGTTCCGGAGGTACCAGGCCTAGCAGCAGCCATGGCGGCCTTCGTGCAGCAACTAGGAGCTCAACTTACGGGAGCCATACCCCACCCGCCGCAGCCCAGGGAAACCAAATGGTTGAAGAGCGTTGCAGACGCGAGAGTACCGACTTATTCAGGGGAACCAGACCCTGCCGCACTGGAGAAATTCATTGAAGAGCACCAGAAGGCGTTCAAGGCTGTCAGTGTTCAGAAGACCATAAAGTTGACATCGCCGCGTACAACCTGAAGGACGCAGCTGACATTTGGTGGCGGTCTGTGGAGGGCCACCGTAGAGCTACACCGGACTTTGGATGGACATCGTTTGTAGAAGTGTTGCGGGAGAAGTTCTACCCCGAACACCTAAAGCAGAGAAAAAGGCAGGAGATCGAGACCTTAATCCAAGGGAGTCAAACAGTCGACCAGTACTACGCGCGGTTCACCAGTTTATTGGACTACACACCAGGAGTCGACTACTCCGACACTGTGAAGATTCAAAAGTTTAGGGGAAGAGGCGCAGGAAGAAAGAAGAGAAAGAGTACTGAAGGAGATGATGGTGGATCAACCTCTGGCGGTTACTACAAGAAGGGGAAGAGATTCTTTGATAAGAAGAAAGGGCGAAAGGACTTCCATGGTCAGAAGACGAAGGAGCAGGTTCCTCGTCTGACCGGCCCAGCCATTGATGCACAGCCACGGAGATCAGCACCACCTAGGAGCAATAAGCCAACCCAGCGCCACTACTACTGTAAGCGTTGTGGAAATGATCACCCAGGAGTAGATTGTTCAGGGAGGAAGGTGAAGTGTCGCTATTGCGAGAAAGAAGGTCACAGGGAGTATGAATTTTTCCAATCCAGGGAGCCGAGTATACAAGGGAGCTAGAGGTTCACAGAGAACACCAGCTATTGAAGCGGGCGGACCCAGAGGAGGTCAAGCGCCGCAGAACAACACCTATACTAGTGGACCGACAGGACACCACCCTCGTCCGGGAGTCAGAAGGGAAAGGAGATAGTTCCAGGAAGAAACACCCTGTACACAGTGGGAACTTCAGGCGCTGAGGCTAGCGCTTAGCGCGAAACCGATAAGCCTAGAACCTAAACCTAATGCATGATGCATGAATGTGTGTTTATAGTTATTAGTCGATGAGACGTGTATGTGTTTAGTAAGTATCAAAAATTTTGAGAGACCTAACTTAGGAAACCTCTCACCTAATAGGATACTTCGACATTTGTTTTCCCTTATCTATGAGACCGAGGTCACCTGAGCCTATGAGCGAAGGTCGGAAATATCCAGAGGCATAATGCCAAGTACTTCAACCCGGCATGATCTTACTTAAGCAATACTTAAACTCTAGATGAGCAAATAACTATGGTAAATGAGTGTGAAACTTTGGGAATAGGCCTTGGAGGATTTGATATTCCAGGATATGTAAGTGGATCAAAACTTAAATTATATATGATGGGTATGGGTAAGGATTGGGATCCACAGGCTAGGTTATATAGTGAAGTAAGAAAGGTAGATGGAACACGAGTTCCTAGTATACCCGATAGTTTCCAACTTGGTAACAGAAACGGTCAAAATTGCACAACAGTTAGAAACCAACCACATACCAAACATTGAAGCCAATGCAGAGTGTGAGATAGTACAATAAGGAATAGTAAGTTAGTTTTTGCTTGGTTCGCCGAAGGGCGTTATCAACTGTCCAAACTTACAATAACTACAAATTATGACCTGCCTAAACGACGAGCAGATGTCATGAAAAGGAATACATTAATTATATGAAATACTTAAGACTATATAAATTGTCAAAAGAGTTTGTTGAAGACCTGCACGTAAAGAACAAACATTGAATTTCATAGGGATACCCAGGCACTGAGCTTACCGCCCAGTGCGGGACTAGAAAATCTTACAATCCCTTATTAACTTCGCAAGAAGATAGTGCGAAACCTTGAAATATGACAATAGAGAAACAGAATCTCAAAATATATAACCAAACATCCATCATGGATAAGCACGGGTTTTAAATACCTGAGCAAATACCAAGGGTCTCAGCTAGTATCAATATAGTGACAGTGCTGGACTCCTAATTAAAAAAGGAAGAGAACAAACCTTGAATCTATATTTTCTGAAGTCAGGAGAACTACCTAATTAGCAATACCAAATGCTATATATACATATAATTTGGAGGTTGTAAACCTAAAACATTGAAGAGTATTAATACATTTCAGAGGGCTAAGTATCATTAAATATACCTACCCTACTTTGAGGCTTACCTCCTATACTATCCTAATGGTTCTAGACGAGCATATGTCTTCTATGACAGCTCAATTTATGAGTGCGAATAAAGAGCGCAAGAAATCAAATAAGGTTAAACCCCCTATGTAATATAAATTTTAATATAAACATGGTAACGAATACCTCTCATTGACACTTACAATGAAGGTAGTATAAGTTATATTAGGAGTTTGAATTAATATATACACTAAAAGTGAGTGGAAGTTAAACTTAAAAGTAGGGAAACATACCCCTTGACGTGTACCAAGTATTCTATACGTGAACTTTCCTACGTTATATATAATCTCTAAGAATTTTAGATCCTCTATGTGATACACCTAATCGACCTATTTTTGGAAGCCATTGAGCTTGTAGATTAACCACGTTTCTAAGAGATAGAGACAAACAATAAGTTTTGATTGTCCTGTTATCAAACCGTAGGATACAAACTGGAAACCCTTAGTTTGAGATGGTACAAATATTAAGAGATACATAACCTTGGCTGAACATATGGTTCACCTGACTTATGGAGTTTAGATGGAATAAGAAAAAGCCAAGCTTTAAAGTGGAGGAAATAATACTTGATGGAACTGTAATTGCTGATCGAGTTATGAAAACTTTTCCTTGGAAGTCTAACTGTGACTGTCTTTGTTCCATGTAATGATAACCAAAGTATAGGCAATAATCAAGCCTTGATAAGTGAAATATTAGATAAGCCTTTTAAAGAGAAAAGTGTACTCTAAATTTATTAGTTGTATGATGGGTTTAAGAGTTAAAATGGTTGATGAATATAATTATTAGACAGAATGTGCCTAAATGTTGTAGAAGGAATTTATCTTTTATGCCAAGAGGAAAAACTAGCTTCCCCACTTGATGAGTTGATCAAAGGAACTTAGTTCCAGGATTATGGAATACACTAGATTCAAGTATAGGTTATAGCAGATATTGGATTAGTTGTATGTGGTCAAGAGAAAATGTAGTACTCACCACGTCACAAAGTTTGATAAGATAAAATTTGGAAAATGATAATTATGTGGTTGTTTGATATTTGACGTGGGAGGTCGAACTTGATCCTGGTCAGATCAAGGGAAAACCAAACACAAAATGGTGTGGAAGGATAGTTCAACACTGATACTGACCTCGTCAGGGTTGGATGATTCCTGAGACTCCTTACAAGTGGTCACAAATATTTCTGTGATACGTAAGTATTTATTCTTAAATCTAATATAAAATTTGGCTAATAAGTATATGAGATGTAGAAGGTATAAATTAAGAGTTAAGTTGTCGAGGTTACCCTGAGGAGATTAAATAGCTGAAACAACTCGCGTATGTTGGAAAAATAGTCAATTGTGAGGGAAATACTAACTATTATTATACATGAGCCATGTTAATAAGTTAAAAATCAGAGCAAGAGACATTTACCTACAATAAAAGTATCCTCAAGCTACCTTCTAGGTTATGGCCAAATTGCCATCTGGAAGGAAAGATCGACTTCCATGTTTTTCTTTATGAATTCAAACCCAGTATATTAAAAGGGAACCCACCTATAAACATGGTAGAATATAAAGAGTAGAAACATTATACTAATACTCACGTGAGTTGATTCACAACCGCAAGAACATGTTCAATTGAGAGAAAACTGTACCTTGTTAGAAACCTTAGCAGGAACCCTACTGTGGTATACCTGATGAACAGCCGATAGTAATCGTGTATGTACTACCGATAATTGGTGAATCAATAATATCAAGAAATCTTGCTATAATATACATAAGATGCACGGCTCGACCGTAGCTCATAATTTACATTGACAATGAAAACCGAATATGGTGACAGTAAACTCAAATACCAGAATCACAAGATGATGACCTGAAGATCAAAGAAAGAGATTTAAGTATGCCCCAATATTAATACAAAAACCCGAGCGCCGACGATTACAACTACAAGAGGCGATTAATGGAAGTGTGTTACACATGATAGTTTAAATAAGCCATGAGATAATATTGGCAAAGTACAAGATGGTAGATCACCTTCACCCGTACATACGGGATTCAAATATAAAAACTTACTAATACACTTTAGAACAGGTCAGAAAATGCATAGATTCTTGGGAGCTGTACCTAATAAACAGACAGAAGTCATATGTTGATGTCGTAGGAAAGACCTCGAGTTCGCAGTAGGCGATCGAGTCTTCCTTAGAGTTTCACCTATGAAGGGAATTTTTAGATTTGGGCAGAAAGGCAAGCTTAGCCCGAAGTATGTAGGACCGTACCTTATTACGGAGCGAGTGGGCCCATTAGCTTACAGATTAGATTTACCGGTTGAGCTTGGGAGAGTGCATAATGTGTTCCACATTTCACAGCTAAAGCAGTTTGTGCCTCATCCATCACATATCTTAGAGCCCGAGACACTAGAGCTAGATCCTACACTTAGATATGAGGAAACCCCAGTTCGTATCTTAGACTCCAAGACTAGGGAGACCAGGAACAAGACCATTAGAATGGTCAAGGTTCTGTGGTCAAACCACGACATTAAGGAGGCGACATGGGAGTTAGAGGACTCCATGCGAGACAAGTATCCAGCACTTTTCTCTTAGTTTTGTGTATACTTGTGGGGGTACGTGGGTGTAACCCTTTTTAAGGGGGGTATAGCACCACATGCGACTTGCATATCTGCAGTCTATCTTGGTTTGTGTATGGTTATTTGTGTTTGATTGTTGCGCATGTGTGCAATTGGTTGAATGGTTATTGATATGTCCTATGTGACACATGGTTATTGTTGTGTCCTGTGACACTTGAATGGTTATTGTGGTGTCCTATGTGACATTTGAATGCATATGGTTGTATTCTATGTAAACTCGATATTTACGTGTTCTATGTAACACTTGGTTGGTTAATAAAAGTACATTTATTTACTTGACAGTATGTTCATTCCTATTGCAATCACACAAGAGATTTACTGCCAAGGGTTTACGCCTCTACACTCTGTAGGACTGAGTGTTTTGGTATTGCACTTGTGCAGTAATGACCTAGTGGGAAGCCAGGAAGTTGGGACACTTATTGTTTTACCTATTTATCAAGTACTTATGCTATAAATACATTGATTATCATGAGTAAAGTTATGTGTATGTACGAATTGCATACACTTGGATTACAGATGGAATGTAGAAGTTTCAATATAGTATTGACACCCAAGAATGATAAGTATATAGGAATAGACATGAGGAACTTGATTCCATAGGGTGAATAAGTATAAGTTATGACTTCGGGACGAAGTCCTTTTAAGGGGGTAGACTGAAATACCCCTAGCATTTAAATAATTAAATATAAGTAAATAAATATTATTTGGGGAATTATAAATATTATTTGGGGGATTATGAAACCCTAAGAAGGCATATAAACACTTAGGCGTTAAAAACGCACCTAAACTCCTTAAGGTCAAAAACGTGCGTTAAAGCCCGACCTTAAGCTAAAACAAGTTATATAAACTATAAACCTCATATGAAGGTAACCTAGGATCATTATATGACCCTTAGAATACATGACCTCATCAAAAAACTGAGTAAAAATACAATATGCCCGGGAGTTCCCTTAAAGGCTCTTAAGGCCCGAAAGTCGCGGAAATACATCATAGGATGAATTAAAACATTACACTTCATTCCAAATGCACCATAACACTATATTAAACATATAAGATTAAGTCCTCAAGCTAAATTCTCAGTTAAACGCAAAGTGCTAGGAGATGCCTTATGAGGGTCCCATAAACCCCCGGGAATGCCCCGGAGGAGTGCCGAGGTGGCACAAAGTCCTATATAAATTATTCTTAGAGTTTCTAACATCATTATTCAACATTCTAAAGAGAATGCACGAGCTACTTCCTCAAAAATAAACAAAGTGCTCAAACGAATTTCTTAACGCTCTTTTTGCCCGGTTAGCCCGGGAGTTGTGTTTAGAGTAGATATAACCCCATATAACTCAATGTAACACCTTAAAATATTATATTGACTATAAAAAATGTTTATAAACACTTGGAACTCATAGCGATTACTTATTTCCCAGAAAATTCTTAAAGCACAAAAACGCACCTTCGGGTGTCACAAAAATGCGTTCTACGCAATTACCTTGACGTTTTGAGGAACCACGATTTGATAATCTTAAAAGGGGATAAATTGACCATCTAAATCAATTAATTCCAGTACTAAATTCATAGTACAAGTGGGGGCGATTTTTGAGTCAAAAAGGTACCTAAAATCAGCATTTTTACCTTAGAACTTTCATCTTTTACCTTAGTATAAATGTACCAAATAAATGCTGGAACCTATTACATGTTATAATATGGTCTTATTACAATATAATGTGACAGGAATTAAATCAAAAATCAATCCCATATGCTCTCCAAATGAGGCGTCATTTTGAGTGTATTTTGAGTAGATTTTGGCAAAAATCATGTCTTATGGATGGTGACTCATCCCTATCTATACTATATGATAATGTAACAAGTAATTGCAGTCAAATAAGCCTTCATTACCGTAAGACCTACAAGAAATAAGAAGGGATTAGCTTATATAAAAGCAAGGAAATTAAACTACATAAAATAACAAACTTGAATCTACTTTATACAAGTTGCATTGTAAACAAATAAATCAACCATGTTACTACCCTTAAGGTGCCGATTTTGATATAGAAAAGAAGGGGATTGATTGCTGTCAAATTGGTCAAGGAAGACAGCTACCTAACAATGCATAAATCTAAGTCAAATACAAACAAAATCAATTGTCTTATACAACAATTGTGGCCGATTTTAACAAGAAAAAGAAGGCTTAGTTTGCCTTACTAAAATCAAAGTAGGATACCTACCTACCTAAGCATGATATATTGTCTTCAATCATCAAAATCCAATGCTCCATTCAGTCCCATTACCGTGAGCAACCAAAGGAGAACAAAGACAATTTAGCTTAGAAAAATCAAAAGAAAACACTTACCTAACTTAGCTCTTGTCCTCTTGTGTTAATTGACAATCAATATCCATTCTCTTCATTGACAACCAGCCGTAAGTCTAGCAATGATTAAGGACACTTATTGAGCCAATAATCAAAGGAATAAACAAAGGGAAAAGTCTAGTCAAATTTGACAATTGTTTTATCAAAAGAAATTGATTCATTCCTAAGCTATCTTCTAATACCATACGTGAGCTCATTCTTTCTTTGCCTTCCTTTGGCCGATGGGTAAGCTCTCTCCCTTCTCTTTTTTCTTCTTCATTTGACAATTAATTCCTTAGAGCTTCAAAGCTCCATTAATGGTGTTCTAAGCTCTAACACCATTTTAATGTAATTTCCTAGTTTAAATCCCTAAGTCTTGAAGTAAAAATCATCCTAGCAACTCCTACAATTTTCTCCAAGGTTAGATGCTCCAAGGAGGTTCCTAGATTCAACAACAATACAAGGTACAAGATCAAGTTAAGGTATATTTTCATGTTGAAAATCCTAAGTAAATTCCTTAAGGCATTTTCGAAAATTAGGAACTTCTAATTCTATATTCTCTTCATTATTTCATGAAGGAAACTTGGATCTACAATCATCCCAAGGTGTACCGAAAATACCTTGTTAAATTCCTAAGGTAAACTCTTGTAAAACTACTTCAAATCTTATTTATAAATTCTTGTTAGAAGTCTAACAAATGGATCTCCTAAATATTTATAAGGAGGCCGAAAATTCTTCAAGAAAATAGCATTGGAAGAGCTTGGAATTCAAGGAGAAATCAAGTACAAGATGTCTTGATTTAAGGAGTAAGTTTATTTAATTAAGGTTTATTAAGTTTAAGCTTGAATTAAGCTTCAAACTTTGGTTAAAAAATTATGTATAACCTCTAAATAAATTAAGGCCGAAAAACATTGGGTTATATTGTCAAGAAAATAAATTATAACATATAAGGTAAGATTATTACCTTAAGGTATAAATATGTGTCACAAAAATTAATTAAGATGCATATATGTATAAACCGAATTGTCTAAGAATTAAATGTTCTATTTTGAGTTTATAACCATTCTAAGTCATTAGCATAATTTTTAGAAGTGTTATATGGCTTATATACATTTATATATACATATTATAAAGTTTAAATCAAGTTGTAAAACCATATGGTAAAGGTTTATTAAAACCGAGAACAATATGTGTTATTTGGTGATTTTTGAAATATATATAAGTGTATTAGCTTATATTATAAATTTTGGGAACATTAAAAATAACTACAAGTATTTATATGTCTAGTTTAATAAGTTATGTGGCTAAAATAAATTTTGAAAAGTTTGGTGTACTAATAGTGATTACCAAGAATTAAAGGGTTTGTTTGGTATATTTACATTATAATAAGGTGGGAATTAATATTATGAATTTTGGTGAATTTAAATAAGTGTTTAAGTATTAAAACAACATTTTATAAAGTTTGGGGCTATTTTGTAATTATTGGGAAGTTTGGAGTATACCGAGAATACACATGATTTTATGGGTATATTAAAGTATTAGTTATGAAATTAAGTCTTGGTAAAAGTGTTGACCAAAAACTTTGGGTTAAAATAATTTATGACATAAAATTAAGTTTAAAAAAGTTTCAGGGTGGATATGTAATTTATGAAAGTATATATGAAAGATAGAAGTTAAATGGGGCGAAATATAAATTGAAGAAAGATATGGATTGTTTCGATTATTTAAAAGAATTTAATATTAAAACTATAGTTTATAAGTTAATATGTAACTTATATAAAGTTTCGGGATTAAATTGTAAATAAAGGAAAGGTATATGTCAAGACCGAAAAATCGTGGTCATATGGTAATTTACAAAAGTCAATATTTTGTTTTCAATTTCCGAAAATTAATATGGGTATTTAGTAAATTATAAAGGTTATATGGTTATTTAGTAATTTATAAAAGTTGGAGTATTTGAATTGTAATTACCGAAAAGATATTTGTGGTTATTTGGTAAATTACAAAAGTTAATGTGTCCAAAATATAAATACCGAACCTATAAGGTTATTTGGTAACTTATAAAAGTTATTGTGTCCAACTTATAATTACAAAAATTAATAAAGTTGGTTCTATAATTTAGTAAGGAAAGGAATTAAAACTGGGTTGTTATAACCCGTATAATTCCTACCTTATATTATATCGGTTGCAATGTTATTCTAAGTTGGATTATTTATTCCTTGCTGTCAGTGGGACCTGATCGGCATTCCTTTAAATGGCAAGGGCAGGAAGGTCTTTGCATAAAACAATTAAGGTAATTGTTTTATTGGTTAATAAGGAAGGGAACCTTATTTAATTTAGCTCTTCTAATTTATTTTTACATCACGACAGTTCATTGGTGAGGAGCGTTCTCGATCGTGGTTTGAACGACAGTTTTCTCCCTTCCCTTCTCTCTCTCTAACTCCTCCTCTGCTGAAACGGTGAATGATCTGTTGCGACCTGGTCGGAATCTCTGCTGCTGTGTAATCCATCTATCCACCTTCAGGTTTGGTTCTCGAAATTCAGATTAGTAATTAGAGCAAGTTCCTCTCCTCTGCAGTTTCTGATTTTGGTTGATTGTTGTGATGAACTCAGCAATTGTGCTCTGCGTTTGGGTTCATGTTCTGCGTGTGGCTGTTGCTCTACGAATTGTTGGAGGTTCTGCACTCTCTGTTCAGGTTCGTGTTGTAGATTTATGGGACTTCGACGTTTAGGTTTCTTCTTTTGTTTCTGATTAGTGGATTGTTGATTGGGGGTTTCAGTTGCTGAGGATCTCTGTCGGATTTCTGGACTGCTACGGACTGTTTCAGATTGTTGTCTCGGCTGATTGATTGAGGTAGGTGGTTACTCGATTCAGTTTGGAAGTTCAGCCGTGGGGATTGCAACGGTTCTGTTTCGTGTGTGATTTCTGTTTGTGATGTCTGTTTGGTTGCGTTTTGGAATGGTTAAACCCCCATGGTTTCCTGTTTTAATGTCTGATTTGGTGTGTGTGCTTAATTGGCAATTCGTGGTGTTGAATTGCGTTGTTTTCTACTCTGTTCGTCTTCTGAAATTTGCAGTTTTCGCACTGTCCGAACTTCTGTCCGAGCTTTGAAGTTCGGACAGTGCGTTTTGCTCTTCTGATTTTCAAAGTTCGGGGTATGTCCGAACATCTGTCCGAACATAGATGTTCGGACACACCCTCAGGTTTTCTTCTGATTTAAGTTCGACCTGTGTCCGAACTTCGACGTCCGGACACAAGGTCGGACATCCCGCGTATTTATTTTCCGTAACTCGTCCGAACATCCTAACTTGGATTTCGGACATTCGAATTTCCCGATCTGATTTTCAACTCGACTTGTGTCCGAACATTGATTCCGGACACAATTCGGGACATTTGGCAATCGCTGGTTTCTTCTGAGTCTCGACTTGTGTCCGAACTTCGATGTTAGGACAAAGTTCGCATCCCTCTGTTTTCAGCGTAACTCTTTCTTCGTTTGAACTCCGATTTGAGTGGCCGTTGCGTTTGGATTCCTTATGATCTTACTATTGATTTATGAGTGCTTTGGCATATTTAATGCAACCTTGCTTCGTTAAGCAATCCTTCTGTTTTGGGACATTACACTTTGTTTCTGAGCCGTGAATGGCTGGGTCGAGCTATTCCGTGTATACCATTAGACGTCGTTCTGAGTGTGGGTCATTCCTTTCTGTTCTGTGGGGTTGACGAACCCTTTGGCTCTTTCGAGTCATTTCTTGCGTTGCCGCGAGACCTGGTATGGTCTATGGTCTTCGACCCTTCTGAGTGTGTGCATTGTGTCTTGTCCCCTTTCTGTTTAAGAGTTCTGATTGTTTCTGAATTGGGAACCCTTGAGTTCCACTCTGTTGTTCTGAAAGCTTCTGGATATTGGGAATTGTGGTTATTATATCTATCTTCTCTTCTTCTGATTTCAATTGTTTTGAGCGACCTTACTGATGACGGTCGCTGCTTACTGGGCATAGTTGTGTGCTCATTCCCCTACTTCTAACATTTTGCAGATTGATCAGCGAGGATCATCTTGAGTTCTGGAGCTATAGTGTTTAGCTTTTGTTGTTCGTTCAGATTGATATTTTGAGATGTTGTAGCCTCCGGGCCTTACACTTTTTGACTTCTGTTTCTGACTCAGTTACGTATTTGGGATTTTGGTAATTGCTTCGCTGTATTTGAATACATTGGTTTACAATGTTTATGTAAACTTTGTTTTGGACCTTTATTGCGTTTGAGTGTTTTAGAGCTTGCGTTATTAGGTAGTAATACGCGGCGTGTAGCACCCTTAACTCTTAGGCCGGTTTTAGGGTGTTACATTTAGTGGTATCAGAGCCAGGTTGGCTTTCTTTGGTGTCTGTGGGTGTGTTTGCTTGTGCAAGGTTCAGTTGTGACAGTTGTTTGAAGTCTGAGTCAGTTCTGACAAGTTTTGGATTTGTGTATCTCAGAATGCCTCCTCGTAGGACACCAGTGACCCCTCAGGAGATGCTGCAGAGGCAGTGCAGCAGTTTGTGACGCAGTTGATGTAACGATGGCTGCAGCTGCTGGGGAGCTGGTGGAGGAGCTGGTGGTGCAGGCCCAGCAGGGGCAAATGCTGTGGGAGGCCGAGTCCGAGCACTCCAGGATTCATGAAGCGAAAGCCGCCTTCCTTCGACGGCTGTGGCACCCTCAGGAGGCGAGCCATTGGATTACTGAGGTCGAGGACCTGCTGAGAGTGATGGGGTCGGAGGACGACCAGAAGGTGACTTCGCCATGTTCCTCCTCAAGGGGGAGGCGAAGGAGTGGTGGCGCTGGTGTGGGTAGACATCCCCAGCCTTGGACCTGGGATCAGTTTGCTTGGAGTTCAACAAACATTTCTATCCGGATGTCTACAAGGACCAGAAAATCAATGAGTACAACCGTACGCTGCGCCAGGGGAGAGATATGACCGTAGAGAGTACGTGAGGAAGTTCGTGACTCTGTCGAAGTATGCTCCGGACCAGATGAGCACAGGAAGGCTCGTAAGTTTGAGAGCGGATTGAGACCACATCAGGTCCGCGGTGACACCCCTCCATCACCGGACTTTCAGAGATGTGGCGGATGTCGCCCTGCTGGTAGAGGCTGACATCAGGGGCAGACAGGCGGGCAAGGACCATAAGGGGAAGAGGCGTGCTGAGGAGCCTCAGAAGAAGGAGGCTGCCCCTCCTCAGAAGAAGCAGTCCTATGGAGACCGTCGGGGAGCTTCTTCATCTTCGTCAGCTGGGGCGAAGTATGGGTCTTGTGGCCACTCCCATCCTGGTAGGGAGTGCTACAAGAAGACTGGTGCCTGCTTTAAGTGCGGGTCGATGGAGCACCAGATCGCTCAGTGCCCTCAGGCATCCGGTAGAGGCTCAGGAGATAGAGGCACCGGCTCAGATTCAGGGGCAGGTCCGATCAGAAGAAGCCTCAGACTCAGGCCCGGGTTTATGCTATGGCGGGAGAGCGTGATCGTGCTGGTGATCGCGTCATCTCAGGTATTCTCCTCCATTCTCGAGATGTATTTTGTCTGTTTGACTCTGAGCTACGCATTCCTTTGTCTGCTATGATTTGTTGGTGATCTTGGATTGACTGCTATGCCTAGTGAGGTAGACTTGTGTGTGAGTAGTCCGTTAGGTGGGGTTGCCCCTCGTGTGCTGGATTCTGTGTAAGGCTTGTCCCATAGTAGTTCGGGACAAGACCTTTTATGCTGACCTCATCCCGATGCGTATGACCTGTTTTGATGTGATCCTGGGATGGATTGGCTAGCAGAGCACCATGCCCATATAGATTGTGTGCATCGAGGAGTAGTATTTGATCTGCCAGCGGGACTCGCTTTGCTTTCTCTGGGAATGCAGTTCCATGTGCGCCAGTGATTGTGTCAGCGATGCAGGCAGCCAGTTTCTTGACGAAGGGCTGCCAGGGATTCTTGTGCTATCTGCCAGAGGTGCGTGAGGGATCCAGCTTGGAGAGCATCCCGATTGTCAGAGTTTCCTGAGGTCTTCCAGGACGACGTGCCCGGACTTCCACCAGTGAGGGAGGTGGAGTTCACGATCGATTTAGCGCCAGAGACTCAGCCCATCTCTAGGGTCCCGTACCGCATGAGTCCGGCGGAGTTGAAGGAGCTGAAGGTCCAGCTTCAGGAGCTGTTAGATAAGGGCTTCATACGCCCTAGTGTTTCGCCTTGGGGAGCGCCAGTGCTGTTTGTGATGAAGAAGGATGGGACCTTCCGTTTATGCATCGATTACAGGGAGCTGAACAAGGTGGCCATCAAGAATCGCTATCCCCTTCCGCGCATAGATGATTTGTTTGACCAGTTGGCGGGCGTCACAGTGTTCTCGAAGATAGATCTTCGCTCAGGCTACCATCAGTTGAGGATTAAGGCCGAGGATGTGCCTAAGTCCGCTTTTAGGACTCGTTATGGTCATTACGAGTTCCTAGTCCATTGCCGTTTGGTTTGACTAATGCTCCATCAGTATTCATGGATATGATGAACCGGGTTTTCAAACCCTATCTGGATCAGTTTGTAGTGGTCTTCATAGATGATCTCTTGGTGTACTCCAAGAGCGCAGAGGAGCATGAGGAGCATCTGAGGATTGTTTTGCAGACGCTGAAGGATCGTGAGTTGTATGCTAAGTTGAAGAAGTGTGACTCTGGCTTGATCATGTGGTATTCTTGGGACATGCGGTCTCGAAGGACTGTATCTCAGTGGATCCTGAGAAGATTAGAGCTGTGATGGAGTGGGCGAGGCCCACAAATGTTGCTGAGATTCGTAGTTTCCTTGGGTTAGCTGGGTACTACAGGAAGTTCGTAGAGGGTTTTCAAGATTGTATCCCCGCTGACCCGTCTGTTGGGAGGAGATCAAGTATGAGTGGAGCGAGGCTTGCGAGCAGAGTTTCCTAGAGATTAAAAGAGGCTGACGACGGCACCGATTCTGACTTTGCCTTCTGAGACCGAGGGATTCGAGGTCTTCTGTGACGCGTCCCATAAGGGACTAGGATGTGTTTTGATGCAACAGGGTAAGGTAGTGGCTTATGGCTCCCGACAGCTTAAGCCCTATGAGAAGAACTGTAACACCACCCCGGTTTCCAGGATCTAAACCACCCACCTTAATTATTAAACATGTACAAAATACCTTTTTTTTTACATCAACACCTGTATTCATATATCATAAAAAGAGTTTACATCAGCGGAAGTTTTACAAAAGACAACCGGGAGTTACCCCACACCTGCTATCTACTGCAGGTGCACAGGCTAATCCCCACCACTACTCCTGCTGTCAAAATTTCCATCGCCATGTTTCCTTTCCATACATCTACACCAACCCCTTCCATTGCTAACCCTACGTTAGCTCTAGGTACTTTTTTTTTACAACCAAAAGGTGAAGGGGTGACAAAAATATTTAATACATCCTTCTTCCTAGTTTCACCAACAACTCCCACAAAATATCATCCCAGTGTGTTACGGTTGTGTTACTCCCATATTCTGCATGCCTAAACCCTCGGTGGTCTGGATCCACTCCTCGTAGGTATCCTAGTGACTCCTGGCGACAGCTCCTTACAGCAAGTATAGTAAGCACACACGTAAAGGGTATCGTACATGGTATCTTCATACCATGTGATCTCCCCGAAGAATCCTCCTGCAACCACAATACATGTATACACCCACAAGGGGTTGCAAATAAAATCAGCGAAACTGAGTACACTACCACACCACACACCTGTAAAATTCATTTCTCTTGGAAACCCATTTAACCACTATTATAAACACACACAAATTACAAGGAAGTATATATAAAAAGAATACATCACGCCCGCCCTTACCTTCTCTGCATTAATATCAAACCTGTATGTTACTTATCTTTCGAATGATAACATGGGATGATCCCAATATGAAAGTTCCACCACCCCACCTCACCATATAATCCTTAAGTGTGCACACCCCCTAAGGTTAACATACACTTAGAGTAGACTATTGGTCATTTCTTTTCATGGGACGGAAATGTAAGAACCCGACTGATAAATCATGAATGACTTAATTTTAAGGATGGGCTAACCATAGCCCAGGCTAACCATAGCCTTAAATAATCATTCGCAATATCAATCCACCACCACAAGCAACATCAGATAATTATTCAAAATGGTAATGTACTAATAAAATACAATTTAACGCCAAGAAATCCTTAAAAACCATACATAAATTTCAAGTGCAACATAAAAGTTCCACATTACAGTTTTAGTCAAAATTATGATTAAAGGAAGAAATAGGTGTGCGTAAAAGTTACCTGATTTCTCCCTGACATTTTTATAAACACTCTAAAGTTTCTATAACTTTGATGACCCTTAATCCTCCTCCTAAATTTTCCAGCACCAGACGTGAACCTTCTTTCTTGCTCTTTCCGCCAATAACAATTCTCCTGTTCTTGGTTTTGAAATGCTCTAATTCACCTTGATGTAGGTCTCGGTTTTGAAATGCAAATCCAACCCCTATCGGTTTCTATACTCATCCACTTGCTACGTTTTTTTCCCTCCACTTTATACTCATCCCTCCTTACTCTCGGTTGTTTTTATACCCACCTATACAACCGCCTATGTTTAACCGCCTAAGGTAGATGAGGATAATGACTAACCTATTCTAAGTGATGACAATTGATAATCCTTATATTGACACCTCTCATAATTTGATCGGTGGCTGCTTCAAATTCAAGACAGCAAAGAGGTTGATAATCATTGCTGGACATGTACGAGGTATTGTGGCTGATTGGCAATGATTGCCGAGATAAATATGTAATCTAAATAAGTAGATAAGATATACCTTGGGCATTAATAATTACAAGAAGACAAAATAAATAATTATAAGTAGTATATAAGACTAGGTTGGTAAATTTATCACATATATAAATCGGTAACATTGGTAATAAACTAGCTAGGTATATACATTTACAATCAGTAATATAAACTTAGCTTGTCATTGTAATGATGACATTTTAACATAACAGTCGGTAATATAAATTTAACATGTCACTGTAAAAATGACACGTTTTAATAATACAGTCGGTAATATAAATTTAACATGTCACTGTAAAAATGACACATTTTAATAATACAGTCAGTAATATAAATTTAACATGTCACTGTAAAAATGACACGTTTTAATAATACAGTCAGTAATATAAATTTAACATGTCACTGTAAAAATGACACGTTTTAATAATACAGTCGGTCACTTTTACCAATAAGCTAGGATATAATAGTAATTGATAAGACTAAAATAATTAGGCAAGCTATATACATATACATAATCGATATACATAATCGATTTAACATGCAAGGTATACATATACGTAAGCAACGTATATATATATAAGCGATCTAAGCATTGTATACATATATATACAAATAATTTAGTAGGCAATGTATTCATATATATGTATATAAGCGATTTAGTAAACAATGTATATATATATGTATATAAGCGGTTTAGTAACGTACTGTGCTAGCAAGTTTACTTCTTAAAATCTGTAGCTGTTATAATACATGTATACATGTCTACAATTTTCACACCTAAAATAACAAGGAAGGTACATTTTGCAACTAGGATTTTCCAGGGTGTTTCATTCTCCCCTCCTTAAATAAAGCTTCGTCCCCGAAGCTATTCAATCATAAATGATTCAGCAACATCACAAAAAGATTTCAAGCCAGTCAGTACTCACTACATTCCTCACATAATTGTTCAAGAAATTCCACATAAAATAATGATTCTCGTAAAGCAATAACTTATTTTAAAACACACATCCAACGTTTATAACAACACATATCATCAAGCAATCACACAGCAATTTCAAAGACTATCCCTATTTTGCCTCAAGCTCTCCCCTACTTTTTTTTTTAAAAAAAAACAATATATTTTTCCTGAAACTTTAACCACTAACCTTAACCAAAGAGTTCTGGGTGCTGAGTTCTTATCTTGCTTTCAAGTTCCCATGTAGCTTCTTGTATTCCATGATGAGTCCACAGGACTTTGACTAAAGCCACAGACTTGCCTCTGGTTTCTCTTGTTTTATGATCCAAAATCTTAATTGGTCGTTCTTCATAAATAAGATTTGGTTCAATTCCCACCTCTTCCGGTTGCACATGTGTTTCATCTGGAACATACTTTTTTAGTTGTGATACATGGAAGACGTTATGTACTTTATCCAGCTCCATTGGTAGGGCTAGTCGGTATGCCAATTTCCCCACTCGTTCCAGAATATCATAGGGACCAATGAATTTAGGTGCAAGTTTCCCTTTCCTTCCAAATCGCACCACACCTTTAATTGGTGTTACCTTTAAAAACACCTTATCTCCCACACTAAACTCAAGTGGTCTTCTATGCGAATCTGCATACGACTTTTGTCTGTCTTGAGCAGCTTTCAACCTTTGTTGAATATTTTTAACTTGTTGTGCCATTTCTTCTGTTAATTCTGGTCCTATCATAATTGTCTCTCTTGAATCATCCCAGCATAACGGAGTTCGGCACTTCTTTCCGTATAGTGCCTCATATGGTGCCATGTGAATACTTGAATGATAACTGTTATTGTAAGAAAATTCAATTAAATGTAACTTATCAAGCCAAGATCCCTGATAATCCATTGCACAGGCTCTTAACATGTCTTCTAAAGTTTGTATAGTCCGCTCGGTCTGCCCATCTGTTTGAGGATGATATGCAGTGCTAAGATTTAACTTCGTTCCCATAACACTCTGAAACTGTTGCCAGAATCGTGAAGTAAATCTAGGATCTCTATCAGAAATAATCTCCATAGGAACACCATGATATTTAACTACAAATTTGACATAAGCATCAACAAGTTGTTCCATCGACCACGTGCTTTTCATAGGAATTAATCTAGTAGTCTTGGTCAGTCGGTCTACTATTATCCAAATTTGGTTTATCCCTCCTTTAGTGGGTGGTAACCCAACTATAAAATCCATGGATACTGAATCCCATTTCCACCTGGGTATATCCAAAGGTTGCATCATACCTCCCACTTTCTGACGTTCAAATTTAACCTTTTGACATGTTAAACACTTGGACACATGCTCTGCTATCTCCTTCTTCATATTTGGCCACCAAAAGTATTTCTTCATGTCCTTATATAATTTATCTCCTCCAGGATGCATCGAATAGTTGGAGTTATGAGCATCCTTCATTAGTCTTTCCTTGAGATCCCCACATACCTGGTACACACCATCTTCCCCGAAATCTTAAACTTCCATCTTCATGAATTTTAAAGTCTGGAGCTTCTCCCTTTTACCTTCTCCTTTATTTTCTTTAATTTTTCATCTTCTTGTTGACAGTCTTTAATCTCTGCATATACATCAAGAAATGCCTGCATACTTGCACATATTTCCTTCTTAACTTCTCCAAGTGTCACTACCTCAAGATTTAATTTCCTAAAATCTTCCACTAGCTGGTCCTGTAATATCCAGTTTGCTTCACCTTCATGATTCCTTTTCCGACTTAAGGCATCTGCCACCACATTGGCTTTACCTTCGTGATACAAAATTTCCAAATCATAATCCTTAATAAGTTCTAACCACCTCCTTTGTCTCATATTAAGCTCCTTCTGAGTGAAAATATATTTTAAACTCTTGTGATCTGTATAAATCTTACATGAGGTGCCGTATAGATAATGCCTCCAAATTTTTAGTGCAAATACCACTGCAGCAAGTTCTAAATCATGCGCGGGATATCTCGTCTCATATTCCTTTAGTTGTCTTGATGCATGCTATTACCTTACCTTTTTGCATTAAGACACATCCTAAGCCATACTTGGATGCATCGCTGTAAACCTCAAAGCCTTCTACCACAAGGTAATGCAAGAACCGGAGCTGTAGTCAGTTTTTCCTTCAAAATTTGGAAAGCTTCCTCGCACTTATCATCCCATTTGTATGATACTTCTTTCCTCATCAAGTTCGTAAGTGGTTTCGCAATCTTGGCAAAATCCTGAACAAATTTCCTGTAGTATCCTGCTAATCCAAGGAAACTTCGAACTTCTCTAACATTCATTGGTCTAGGCCAATCTTTAACTGCCCGAATTTTTACAGGATCCACGGAGATCCCATCTCCTGTTACCACATGACCAAGAAACGATACTTCCTTGAGCCAAAACTCACACTTTGATAACTTGGCATACAATTTCTTTTCTCTTAAAAGCTGAAGAACTTGGCGTAGATGATCCGCGTGCTCCTCTTCACTCTTTGAGTATACCAGTATATCATCAATAAATACAATGACAAATTTGTCGAGAAATTGATTAAAAACTCGATTCATCAAATCCATAAAGATTGCTGGAGCGTTGGTTAATCCAAATGGCATGACTACAAATTCGTAATGCCCATACCTTGTACGAAAAGCTGTCTTAGATATGTCTTTCTCCGCTACCTTCAATTGATGATAACCTGATCTCAAATCGATCTTCGAGAATACTTAGCTCCTTGAAGTTGATCAAATAAATCATCAATTCTAGGCAAGGGGTACTTATTCTTAATAGTAACATTATTTAATTCCCGGTAGTCAATGCATAATCGCATGCTTCCATCTTTTTTCCTGACAAACAAAACAGGAGCTCCCCAAGGTGATGCGCTTGGACGGATATAACCTCTCCTTAACAATTCTTCTAATTGCTTCTTTAATTCTTCCATCTCGGTTGGTGCCATCTATAAGGATGCTTAGATATTGGAGCTGTCCCTGGTACCAAATCTATAGTAAATTCAATCTCACGGTCTGGTGGTAAATTTGGAATCTCATCCGGGAATACATCTGGAAAATCTCGTACAACTGCCACATCCTCAATTGCTGGGGTTGCCTCTTTATCTTGCCCGGAATTCTCTTCTTGGAGGTAACATATAAAAACTTGATCTTCCTGCTGGAGATCTTTCCACCACTTCAAAGCAGATACTACCTTCTTGTTTTGGGTTCCATCCCTAATGTATGACACTCTTTTCCCTTCATTTCCTTGTAAACTTATTTTCTGTTTCTCACAGTCTATACGTCCTTTATTCCTACTTAACCAATCCATCCCTAGGATTATGTCAAAATCTCCTAGGTCGAATTCTATCAATTCCATCTCGAACTCATTGCCTTCAATACATATCTTTACACCTTCAACCTTTTTAGTACATCCTACTACTTTCCCCGTGGGTGTAGAAACAGAGATGCTAACATCTATATTAGGTACAACTCCTACCCTTTTCAGAAACGCAGAAGATATGAAAGAACATGATGCACCCGAATCAAATAACACCTTAGCATGAGTTCCAAGAACCGGAAACATACCTGATATAGTGTTTCCTTCCTGCTCAGCTTCAGCCTCAGCCTTGGTTATCACGTTGATGTGTCCTTGCATCTTATAACCTCCTCCTGGTGCACCTCCACCCGTATACTGAGGTTGTTTCCCTTGCCCACCAAATTGATTTCTTGGGCCACTATTATTATTTCGCTGACCACCCTGGCTGACTTGTTGAGCTCCACCCTGATTACTACTGCCAGGCCTGTTGTTAAAATTTTGCCGAGGAGTAAGTCTAGCTGCCAAGTTACTGCCTTCGTTGTTACCGTCACCCTCCTCAATCCTAACTCTACATTCATAGGCTCGATGTCCCATCCTTCCACATTTAAAACATTGCACCTGCCTACCTTGACAATCCACTCCAGGATGATTTTGCCCACAAATTTTACAATAAAAGTACCTTGCCCTCCTACCCTGATTGGCAGTGGAGCTCTGCCCTTGGTACATAGGTCTACTTGGTTTTGCCTCCATCTTAATCTTCTTGTCCGAATTTCCAGTCTTATTTGATTCCCACCTTCTTTTCTGTCCTGATTGTACCTCTTTCCTCCTCTGCTGTACACGATATAGGTTAGCAGCCTTCTCGTATGCTTCTTGTAAAGTAGTCAGTGGTATAACACTCAGAGCTTCCTGTAAATTCCAATTCAGCCCTTCCAAAAAGCGTTGCACTTTTGAAGCTTCATCAGGCACCATATTTTGAGCAAATCTTGCAAGTTCCACAAACTTAGCATGATAAGTTTTGACATCATCAGCTCGCTGTTTCAATCCAGCAAATTCATGATATTTCTGCATCCTCACATGTTCCGGGTAAAATCTTTTCCTCATTGCACTTTTTAAGACCCCCCAACCAAAGTTGGGTAAAGCCTTCAACCTTTCCTCCTCAGCTGTCCACCAGAGATCAGCCTCTCCCTTAAAGTAGAACACAGCTCCACTCACCCTCTTATGCTCGGGACAATCCACCACATCAAATATTTTATCAAACTCCCGTATCCATTCTTCTAAAACCACTGGGTCCTCCTCCCCTGTATAAGTACTGGGTTTCATTGAAGCTATTTTCCGGGAGATATCTGTAATTACCTCTGCTCTAGCTTCATGTTGTTCCAGGATTCTCCCCATGCTCACTGTCAATTCTCTTAATTCATCCAGCTGACCTCTTCCCTCACCATCAGAATTCTGCGGTACATATATTATTTATACTAAGATAATCAATTAGTGCAAACAATCACACAACACAAATATCGCATCACATTTTCAGAACCTTAGTTAAGTTCTGCCTAGGTTGTCGGAGCTGTGCCAGAGTCTTCCTAATTTCTTATTACATCTAATCTCCCTCCTATTAAACCTATGGCTCTGATACCACACTGTAACACCCCGGTTTCCAGGATCTAAAACCACCACCTTAATTATTAAACATGTACAAAATACCTTCTTTTTTTTTACATCAACACCTGTATTCATATATCATAAAAAGAGTTTACATTAGCGGAAGTTTTACAAAAGACAACCGGGAGTTACCGCCACACCTGCTATCTACTGCAGGTGCACAGGCTAATCCCCACCACTACTCCTGCTGTCAAAATTTCTTTCGCCATGTTCCTTTCCATACATCTACAACCAACCCCTTCCATTGCTAACTCTACGTTAGCTCTAGGTACTTTTTTTTTACAACCAAAAGGTGAAGGGGTGACAAAAATATTTAACTACATCCTTCTTCCTAGTTTTCACCAACATACTCCACAAAACTATCAGCCCAGTGTGTTACGGTTGTGTTACTTCCATATTCTGCATGCCTAAAACCCTCGGTGGTCTGGATCCACTCCTCGTAGGTAATCCTAGTGACTCCTGGCGACAGCTCCTTACAGCAAGTATAGTAAGCACACACATAAAGGGTATCGTACATGGTATCTTCATACCATGTGATCTCCCCGAAGAAGTCCTCCTGCAACCATAAATACATGTACACACCCAAAAGGGGTTGCAAATAAAATCAGCGAAACTGAGTAACAAATACCACACCCTGTAAAATTCATTTTCTCTTGGAAACCCATTTAACCACTATTATAAACACACACAACATTTACAAGGAAGTATAATATAAAAAGAATACATCACGCCCGCCTTACCTTCTCTGCATTAATATCAAACCTGTATGTTACTTATCTTTCGAATGATAACATGGGATGAATCCCAATATGAAAGTTCCACCACCACCACCTCACCATATAATCCTTAAGTGTGCACACCCCCTAAGGTTAACATAACACTTAGAGTAGACTATTGGTCATTTCTTTTCATGGGACGGAAATGTAAAGAACCCGACTGATAAATCATGAATGACTTAATTTTAAGGATGGGCTAACCATAGCCCAGGCTAACCATAGCCTTAAATAATCATTCGCAATATCAATCCACCACCACAGGCAACATCAGATAATTATTCAAAATGGTAATGTACTAATAAAATACAATTTAACACCAAGAAATCCTTAAAAACCATACATAAATTTCAAGTGCAAACATAAAAGTTCCACATTACAGTTTTAGTCAAAATTATGATTAAAGGAAGAAATAGGTGTGCGTAAAAGTTACCTGATTTCTCCCTGACATTTTTATAAACACTCTAAAGTTTCTATAACTTTGATGACCCTTAATCCTCCTCCTAAATTTTCCAGCACCAGACGTGAACCTTCTTTCTTGCTCTTTGCGCCAATAACAATTCTCCTGTTCTTGGTTTTGAAATGCTCTAATTCACCTTGATGTAGGTCTCGGTTTTGAAATGCAAATCCAACCCCTATCGGTTTCTATACTCATCCACTTGCTACGTTTTTTTCCCTCCACTTTATACTCATCCCTCCTTACTCTCGGTTGTTTTTATACCCACCTATACAACCGCCTATGTTTAACCGCCTAAGGTAGATGAATAATGACTAACCTATTCTAAGTGATGACAATTGATAATCCTTATATTGACACCTCTCATAATTTGATCGGTGGCTGCTTCAAATTCAAGACAGCAAAGAGGTTGATAATCATTGCTGGACATGTACGAGGTATTGTGGCTGATCGGCAATGATTGCCGAGATAAATATGTAATCTAAATAAGTAGATAAGATATACCTTGGGCATTAATAATTACAAGAAGACAAAATAAATAATTATAAGTAGTATATAAGACTAGGTTGGTAAATTTATCACATATATAAATCGGTAACATTGGTAATAAACTAGCTAGGTATATACATTTACAATCAGTAATATAAACTTAGCTTGTCATTGTAATGATGACGCATTTTAACATAACAGTCGGTAATATAAATTTAACATGTCACTGTAAAAATGACACGTTTTAATAATACAGTCGGTAATATAAATTTAACATGTCACTGTAAAAATGACACATTTTAATAATACAGTCAGTAATAAATTTAACATGTCACTGTAAAAATGACACGTTTAATAATACAGTCAGTATTAATAAATTTAACATGTCACTGTAAAAATGACACGTTTTAATAATACAGTCGGTCACTTTTACCAATAAGCTAGGATATAATAGTAATTGATAAGACTAAAATAAATAAGCAAGCTATATACATATATATCATCGATATACATAATCGATTTAACATGCAAGGTATACATATACATAAGCAACGTATATATATAAGCGATCTAAGCATTGTATACATATATATTCAAATAATTTAGTAGGCAATGTATTCAAATATATGTATATAAGCGATTTAGTAAACAATGTATATATATATGTATATAAGCGGTTTAGTAACGTACTGTGCTAGCAAGTTTACTCTTAAATCTGTAGCTGTTTAATACATGTATACATGTCTACAATTTTCACACATAAAATAACAAGGAAGGTACATTTTGCAACTAGGATTTTCCAGGGTGTTTCAAGAACTACCCTACCCACGATCTAGAGTTGGCAGTTGTAGTGTTCGCGCTTAAGATTTGGAGGCATTATCTGTATGGGGCGTCGTGTAAGGTTTACACGGACCACAAGAGTCTCAAGTATTTGTTACTCAGAAGGAGCTGAACTTGAGACAGCGGAGGTGGTTGGAGCTACTTCATGACTACGATCTAGAGATCCTCTACCACCCGGGTAGAGCGAATGTTGTTGCAGACGCTTTGAGCCGGAGAGGTGCTCCGGGTGTAGTTTGTGCTCTGACTGGAGTCCAGAGGTCCGCCTTAGAGCTGCAGCGTATGGGTGTTTGGGTAGTCAGACCAGCCAGTGCCAGTGTGATAGCAGCGCTTCAGGTTCAGTCTTCTTTGGTCGACAGGATCCGGGTTGGTCAGGAGTCAGACTCAGCTTTGTGTCGGATTAGAGAGGGGCTGTCTTCAGAGCAGAATTCAGACTTCAGTGTCTCCAGTGATGGTTGTCTGCGTTTCAGAGGCCGAGTGTGTGTGCCTGACGATATAGTTTTGCGCAGAGAGATCCTTCAGGAGGCTCATGGAGCGCCATATTCAGTTCACCCAGGAGGGGTGAAGATGTATCGGGATCTCAGAGAGTCATTCTGGTGGTCTGGGATGAAGCGTGACATCTCAGAGTTTGTTTCGAAGTGCCAGACCTGTCAGCAGATTAAGGCTGAGCACCAGAGGCCAGCGGGTTTGCTTCAGCCTCTTCCCATTCCTGAGTGGAAGTGGGAGAGTGTGGGGATGGATTTCGTCATGGGTTTGCCCAGGACTCCTTCGGGTTGTGATGCCGTATGGGTGATAGTTGATCGTCTGACGAAGTCTGCTCATTTTCTGCCGGTGAAGAAGACCTTCAGTTTGGAGCGCCTAGCTCGTTTGTATCTGGATGAGATAGTGAGGCTGCACGGTGTGCCTACTACTATTGTGTCTGATCGTGACCCACGTTTTGTTTCGAGATTTTGGCGTAGTCTACATAAGGCCTTGGGTACGAATTTAGCCTTCAGTTCAGCTTACCATCCTCAGTCGGATGGCCAGACAGAGAGGACTAATCAGGTTTTGGAGGACATGCTTCGCGCATGTGTCCTGGATTTTGGAGGTAGCTGGGAGCAGCATGTGACTCTGATTGAGTTCGCCTACAACAACAGCTTTCAGGCGAGCATTGGTATGGCTCCGTTTGAAGCGTTGTATGGTAGGAGGTGCAGGTCACCCATCTGTTGGGATGACCTGAAGGAGAGGGTCTTGGTTGGACCCGAGCTGGTGCAGGGAGCAGTAGAGAAGATCAGGGTGATTCGTGAGCGTCTGCTTGTTGCTCAGAGTAGGCAGAAATGTTATGCAGACCAGAGGCGTAGGCCGCTCGAGTTCGAGGTTGGAGATCATGTTTATCTGCGAGTGTCGCCGGTCAGAGGCGTGGTCCGGTTTGGGAAGCGTGGGAAGCTTAGCCCGAGGTTCGTTGGACCGTTTGAGATTCTGGAGAGGATTGGTCCTGTGGCTTACCGGTTAGCGTTGCCACCTGCTTTGTCCGTTGTTCACGGGGTTTTTCATGTCTCCATGTTGAGGAAGTATCTGCATGATCCGTCTCACGTGATCGACTACAGCCAGCTTCAGTTGAGAGAGGACTGCAGTTTCGAGGCGGTGCCTACTCGCATTTTAGCCAGGGATGTTCGTCAGCTCCGTAGTAAGGCCATGCCTATGGTTAAGGTTCAATGGTCTGATCAGTCAGAAAGTGAAGCGACTTGGGAACTCGAAGATGAGCTGCGTGCCAAGTATCCCTCTCTGTTCGAGCAGTAAGGTGAGTTAATCTCGAGGACGAGATTATTTTAAGGGGGAGGTGATGTTATAACCCGTATAATTCCTACCTTATATTATATCGGTTGCAATGTTATTCTAAGTTGGATTATTTATTCCTTGCTGTCAGTGGGACCTGATCGGCATTCCTTTAAATGGCAAGGGCAGGAAGGTCTTTGCATAAAACAATTAAGGTAATTGTTTTATTGGTTAATAAGGAAGGGAACCTTATTTAATTTAGCTCTTCTAATTTATTTTTACATCACGACAGTTCATTGGTGAGGAGCGTTCTCGATCGTGGTTTGAACGACAGTTTTCTCCCTTCCCTTCTCTCTCTCTAACTCCTCCTCTGCTGAAACGGTGAATGATCTGTTGCGACCTGGTCGGAATCTCTGCTGCTGTGTAATCCATCTATCCGCCTTCAGGTTTGGTTCTCGAAATTCAGATTAGTAATTAGAGCAAGTTCCTCTCCTCTGCAGTTTCTGATTTTGGTTGATTGTTGTGATGAACTCAGCAATTGTGCTCTGTGTTTGGGTTTGTGTTCTGCGTGTGGCTGTTGCTCTACGAATTGTTGGAGGTTCTGCACTCTCTGTTCAGGTTTGTGTTGTAGATTTATGAAACTTCGACGTTTAGGTTTCTTCTTTTGTTTCTGATTAGTGGATTGTTGATTGGGGGTTTCAGTTGCTGAGGATCTCTGTCGGATTTCTGGACTGCTACGGACTGTTTCAGATTGTTGTCTCGGCTGATTGATTGAGGTAGGTGGTTACTCGATTCAGTTTGGAAGTTCAGCCGTGGGGATTGCAACGGTTCTGTTTCGTGTGTGATTTCTGTTTGTGATGTCTGTTTGGTTGCGTTTTGGAATGGTTAAACCCCCATGGTTTCCTGTTTTAATGTCTGATTTGGTGTGTGTGCTTAATTGGCAATTCGTGGTGTTGAATTGCGTTGTTTTTCTACTCTGTTCGTCTTCTGAAATTTGCAGTTTTCGCACTGTCCGAACTTCTGTCCGAGCTTTGAAGTTCGGACAGTGCGTTTTGCTCTTCTGATTTTCAAAGTTCGGGGTATGTCCGAACATCTGTCCGAACATAGATGTTCGGACACACCCTCAGGTTTTCTTCTGATTTAAGTTCGACCTGTGTCCGAACTTCGACGTCCGGACACAAGGTCGGACATCCCGCGTATTTATTTTCCGTAACTCGTTCGAACATCCGTCCGAACTTGGATGTTCGGACATTCTGAATTCCCCTATCTGATTTCAACTCGACTTGTGTCCGAACATTGATGTCCGGACACAAGTTCGGACATTTGGCAATCTCTGGTTTCTGAGTCTCGACTTGTGTCCGAACTTCGATGTTAGGACACAAGTTCGGACATCCCTCTGTTTTCAGCGTAACTTCTTCGTTTGAACTCCGATTTGAGTGCCGTCTGCGGCGTTGGATTCCTTATGATCTGTACTATTGATTTATGAGTGCTTTGGCATATTTTAATGCAACCTTGCTTCTGTTTAAGCAATCCTTATGTTTTGGGACATTACACTTTGTTTCTGAGCCGTGAATGGCTGGGTCGAGCTATTCCGTGGTATACCATGTAGACGTCGTTCTGAGTGTGGGTCATTCCCTTTCTGTTCTGTGGAGTTGACGAACCCTTTGGCTCTTTCGAGTCATTTCTGCGTTGCCGAGAGACCTGGTATGGTCTATGGGTCTTCGACCCTTCTGAGTGTGTGCATTGTGTCTTGTCCCCTTTCTGTTTAAGAGTTCTGATTGTTTCTGAATTGGGAACCCTTGAGTTCCACTCTGTTTCTGTTCTGAAAGCTTCTGGATATTGGGAATTGTGGTTATTATATCTATCTTCTCTTCTTCTGATTTCAATTGTTTTGAGCGACCTTACTGATGACGGTCGCTGCTTACTGGGTATAGTTGTGTGCTCATTCCCCTACTTCTAACATTTTTGCAGATTGATCTGCGAGGATCATCTTGAGTTCTGGAGCTATAGTGTTTAGCTTTTGTTGTTCGTTCAGATTGATATTTTGAGATGTTGTAGCCTCCGGGCCTTACACTTTTTGACTTCTGTTTCTGACTCAGTTACGTATTTAGGATTTTGGTAATTGCTTCGCTGTATTTGAATACATTGGTTTACAATGTTTATGTAAACTTTGTTTTGGGCCTTTATTGCGTTTGAGTGTTTTAGAGCCTTGCGTTATTAGGTAGTAATACGCGGCGTGTAGCACCCTTAACTCTTAGGCCGGTTTTAGGGGTGTTACATGGGTAACATAACGTATTATGGTATATTATGGAGTATAATATAAAGTTTATAAAATAATTGTGGTTATGATAAAAATAACCAAAAGAATATAATATAGAGTTTATGAAATAATTGTGGTTATAATAAATATAACCAAATCATACTGATATATGGAATAAGAGGAAATAGTTATGGATATTTGATTAATGAAATAAAGATATACAGTACCATGGAAACCCATTATCATATGTGGATACTACATAAAATAATGAACTAATGAACTACCTAGAACCACTGTTAAATAACAAGGGGAAATAAAGAACATACAGAGTTAGTATACGACGAGTATAAACGCTACAGTGACAGTACTGTAATATTTAGTGAATAGTTATATTAATATTACCCAGTATTGCATGTTTATATAACAACGTACGGGAAGGAACTACTGAACAAGAATTTGTCAAGCTAGCAGTTACCTGGTGAACGGTATGTTAATTGTGTGGTCTGAATGTCCTAAGATTATCCTAAGGTCCAGACGTTATGTGTTAATTGTTTCAGAGCGATATCTGTGATTTTATGTATATTATTTTGTATACTGTATTGCTCATCACTGTTGTGTTTTATTTATACACGAACGTCTTATGACTAAAAGTTTATACATCTAAACTGGGACAAGACTAACTGACCTTTAGGTATTATTGAACCTAACTAATGGTCAACTGTTATAGTCTTAATTCAAGTATTGGTTATGGTACCACTGACTAAAGGGCTAACTTATAAAGAGAGGAATCCAGATTGTTTTGACTTTCTGGTTGCGCATCGTGATCACTACGAGAGACTTCAATGGGGAGTCACTCAAGGGAATCCATCAGCCACATTCGGGGATGGCGGAGGGCACTACCGTTGGTGCACAGGTTTGACCGGATCGGTCAGTTATTTATCCAGGGCCATAAGGTCAGCTGGTAACGGTTCCATTCGAACCCAGGGGACTATCGTCCATTAATAAGTTATTAAGGGTTGTCTTAACATGACGCCTGAGGTGGAATTTATTTGGAAAAGGTTAAGTAATTGGTTTAAAGGATAAGGGTCAGGTGGCCAACTAACAAGTACAGTTTATTACGCGTATCTGGTTTGGATATTGTTCTGGATTATTGATGTGTGATTATTGGTTATTGTTATTGATTGTTGATGTGTGGTTATTGGTGTAGTGTACTACTATACATTGATGTTTGCAGGTGAATTGTTATGTGATTTTTTAATGTTTACAGTCATTACTGTTGTTATTGTAAACCGGTATATCTTGTAAAGAATCTAATATCAAGATGGCTAATATGACTTAAGGAATCTAGATGACTTAGGACTACATTTAGTATACCAGCATTTTGATTGCTGAGCCCTTCAATGGGCCAAACATTTCAGGTTACTAAAGAAGACTCAAGCCGGAGTGCGGGGCACAGGGTAGCTGATGGGTTTTAATAAAGACCTCTTTAAGTTTTATTATGTAATGTATTAAGGTGAATGTTGTATTCAGTTAGTTGCCCATTTAGTTGGATTTGGTTTGTAATAATTAGAGTGCTCAGTATCTATTCATCACAGCGTGAGGAGTTAAGGTTGTTGGATGGATGTTTGTTACTCACAAGGGTGAGTAACGGCGTGTAACACCAAGGATAGTTAGTTTTATTTTCCGCTGTGAACTATTATTTATTATGCTACGACATGCGACGTTATTACAGGTTTAGGATTAGGGGTGTTACAAATCACCTTGGGTGTTAATGGAAGGATGGTGTGGAGTTATGCAAAATCTGTAGCATAAAGAATGTGTTTAGTGCCTTAGAAGAGCTCTAAAAGAACTAGAGTGTATGACCATGGAAATGGTGAGTGAACTTGAGTAATGAATTTGCAAATGTTAAGAAAGGATTTGGAATGGTCAAAATGGGTGAGAACAAGAGGTAAGCTGTCAAGAGAAAGTTTGGAAATGCACTAGTGTGCATAAGTGCAAAAATGGGAATTTAAATTGGTAGAGTTGACCAAGATTGAGTAAAAGAGTTAAGCAATGGTTTAAGGAGGTTTAAGGAGTGTTTAAGGTGCTTAAACATGTTAGAAAACTTGTGGAAAGATTAAGAAAATATTGGGTGAGGATTAGGGTTGGATTAGGGGTTGAAAAATGCAATTTTAGCAGCTTTTTAGCAGGGTCCGAGACTTAGGGGCTGGACCAAGTCCCAGACCGCCCTTAAAAATGCCTCGAAAGTGAGCTAGTATATTGGTCCGGGACCCTAGTCCAGGACCAGGACCCGGACCAGGTGGAAAAAGTGGCCGAGAGTGAAAATCAGCATTGGTCCGGGACTTTGGGTCTGGACCAAGTCCCGGACCACCCCCAAAAATGCACCGTGAGTGTTTTAAAGGCTTCTAATGATGGGGATTTGAATGGTAATGATATTAGACGATGATTAGGACTTGTTTGGTGACATGTAAAGGTCCAAAGAAGTATGAACAAGTGCTAGAAGTGAATAAGGAAGTTGAGAACTTTAGGACACTTGAGCAAAACTAAGATTAGCGGGATAACGGGGTTAACTATGAGAGTATTAGTTGTGTACATATCGTAATACCTTAATGTTAATATAACCCCTTGAAATGTTATCAGTGAATTGAGTAAAACCCGAAGAACGTAAGGTGACACGGTAGAGTAAATCCATGGTGAAAGGTATGGTTTTCTTGCAACTTGTGTCCTACCGAGTTTCACTCGGCTTGTGTGCTGTTTGCTTGTGTGCCGACCTAAACAAGATAAAAGCACGAAAATGTTTATTGCATTTGGTTTGTATCTTGATGCTTGTTGCATGTGCTAACCTTCCTTGTGTGAATGTGTGGTCTAATATAGCGTTGTAGACCGAAACATAAATAATTACTGAATGGTTAGTGACTCATAGAAAAGAGTCGTCCCACGAGATAACTTAAACGTGGAAAACACACGAGAGCTATCGATTAGAGAATAACGATAATGTAACTTTAAGGACTCACTAGATCGTGAGAGAGATGCACGGGATTGTAAACCCCCGTTAATGGTTAGAGAACCGAAAAGAAACAACCCACGAATTAACTAATAGTGGAAAGGTATAAGAAACCTCTATTGAGAGGACAATGGTAGTTCAAAGGTATGAACCCAAGAAAGAAGTAAAAAGGAATATAAGGGACCATCAAACTCCCTCCAAAAGATAGTCGACCTCCTACACGAGGATCCGACCTAGTATGAGAAAACGTCCCGAACATATAAGTATTCGAAACGTTGGGGTAACCCTTAAATCTGAGAATACATGAACTTGAGAAAAATTCCCTAAGCTATTATATGACAGCAAGATAGATGCTCTAGGCTAATCCATGAGATTGCAATATAACTCCGAGAGAGGAGTATATGGGAATGTGAGTAGTCCGATAGAGATACGGATGTTGTGAAATTGAGGAACTAAGGGTATAGTTCCGTTTGATAGTTGAACCTACCCACTATGCTAGACCCGGAGTAGGGTCGAAACCGGGGAAGTAAGACTAGTACTTGAAAGCCCGGTGGTGAGTCTTGTGTATGACTCTGCCTTGAGGTCATGTGTAATGACTTAGTAAGTATCCAAGAGAAGAGTATTTGAGAAATAAGATTGAGACCTGTAGTGTCTATGAATCTAAGAGAAATTGAGTATGAGTACCCAAAGAGAATGGATAAGTCAATGAATGAAGTAATTAAGGCATTAGTAAGGTAGAAACCCTCAAGACCTAAGAGTAAGTTACAGTATGCTAACAACCTTGATGTGTTAGTAGTGATCGCATTCTATGTTTTGTTGATTGTGAATGCGAGCATGATGTATGTTTATTGCACTTCATGTTATAACAGAACTGAATTGCAAAGCGTGTATGAGATTGTAAATTCTTGTGTTTATTGAATTCTGTAAGTATATTTTACAATGTAAAGGACCGATACATATATACACTGCTAAGAATAACAATTTTCCTATCTATTAGCAACTATATCTTCAGAGAATCTGAGATTTACTAAACAGAATATAAACAACCTTATACAAAATAACATAAAACAATCTAATGATAAAACCCGTCTATGTACCAAATAATAAACGTGAGGCATGACTCATTATAATCCCCAATACCCCCCCCCCCCCTCAAGTCGTAGGTAAAGCTGCATTACCTAGGCTTGAAGAGCTACTATGATGCATACCCATTCGGGACAAATACTCTTTGTACCGAGTGCCAGGAAGAACCTTTGTCATCATGTCTGCAAGATGTTGAGAGGTATGTGTGTAAACAACATCAACAAGGCCTTGTTGTATCTTATCGCGCACAAAGTGACAATCGATCTCAATATGCTTAGTGCGCTCATGAAAAACCGGATTACGAGTAATGTAAATAGCGGATTGATTATCACACTTGACTGGTATAGGCGTGACATTCGCCACACCAAGTTCATGTAACAAACGTGTGAGCCAAGTCAACTTTGCAGTAACACGGCGTAAGGAGCGATACTCTACCTCTGCACTGGAAAGCAAAACAGATCCTTGCTTCTTTGTTTTCCAAGAGATAGGACTATCACCGAGAAAAATATAATAACCAGAAACTGATTTTCTAGTATTCGGACAAGCAGCCCAGTCTGAGTCACAATAGGCAACAAGCTTAAGAGAAGGACCATGTGTAAGAACAATGTCATAGTTAACTGTGCCCTTAATATAACACAACGCATGCATAGCTGCCTCTAGATGAACATCACTAGGTTGCTGCATGAACTGACTGAGAACCTGAACTATGAAACTGATGTCAGGTCTCGTGTTAGACAAATAATTCAGCTTTCCCACTATCCTTCTGTAGAGAGTGGGGTCTCGAAGAGGTGTGCCATCAGTAACAAGTAAACGTTGACCAACTACCATGGGTCCTTTATTAACCCGCCTGTCTTCACACCCAAACTCCTTTAACAATTCTATACAAAATTTTCTCTGAGAGAGGATATACCCTTGCTGTGTACGAATAAACTCTATGCCCAAAAAGTAATTCAAGCCACCCAAATCTTTGATTTTGAAAGTAGCATCTAAAGACTCCTTGATGGCATCTATCTCAGGTTGGTTAGCTCCAACAATCAACATGTCATCAACATAGACTGCTATAAAAACTTTCCTGTTAGTACCATCCTTGGAAAAGAGAGAATAATCATTTTTAGACTGATCGAAACCGAGGGTTCTGAGAAAGTGTGCCAATTTTGAAAACCATTGTCGAGATGCCTGCTTCAACCCGTACAAAGACTTCTTTAAACGACATGCCTTGTTAGTGCCGGTGACTACAAAACCATGTGGCAACCGCATATGCACTTCTTCATCAAGATCGCCGTGTAAAAATGCATTATTGACATCCAGTTGATTAATATGCCACCCTTTTGTAGGAGCAACAACAATGAGAGAACGAATAGTTGTTAGCTTAACCACAGGCGAAAAAGTTTCATGATAGTCCAAACCATGACGTTGTGTGAAGCCCTTTCCAACTAATCGTGCTTTATACCGCTCTAGTGTTCCATCAGATTTGAGTTTGACCTTGTAAACCCATTTGCAACCAACAACTTTCTTCCCGCGTGGCAAATAAACCACATCCCAAGTATCGTTGTCTTCTAAAGCACGCAATTCATTCTGCATAGCTACACGCTAGTGTTCATCTTTTACTGCTGAATGATAGTCATGAGGTTCATACAACACAGGGTCATCTCGAACAGGTGTGTCTGCAGCAAGTAGGGAGACAGAGCGAACCGGCGTTGTCTCAATCAAGCTAATACAATCTGTGAAGACATCCTTATGCTGATCAAAACCATAAACTCTTTCATTCAAGATGTCCTGAAAGGTCATATTACAGACATAATCAGTCAAATAGCTGGGTTTGTGACTGACCCTACTAGAACGACGCAGATCGGATGTCGTAACATCTGGAATAACTGTACCGTCTTCATGCAAACTGGGCTCATTCTCTGCTCCGTAATCTTCTGTTCGTGCCATCACATGAACGCTACTATCATCATCTAGCAACATAGGATTCAAAGTGCCAATGTCTACCGCGTTATCTGAAGTGTGTAAATGACTAGTAAAGTTGTCAGCAAAAGGGAAAAGTGTAACATGAAATTTGACATCACGACAAACTTCAACAACCCGTGTGCGTAAACACAAGACTTTATATCCCTTCTTCCTAGGATATTCGCCCAAATATACACAAGCCTCACCTCTTGGTTCGAACTTTCCTCCCTTTGGACCAATGACCGTCTTATAACATAAGCAGCCAAACGGTTTAAGATCTTCATACGTGGGTTTGATATTGAACAAACTCTCAAATGGTGTTTGTCCATGTAGAGCCTTTGTAGGAAGCCTATTGATAAGATAAGTCACATGTGATATGCATTCTCCCCAATAGACCAAAGGAACTTTGGACTGAAAATAAACGGCACGTGCCGTTTCCAACAGGTATTTGTGCTTTCTCTCAACGACCGCATTTTGTTGCGGTGTATATGAACAAGAAGTTTGGTGTATGATTCCTTCTTGTGCATAAAACCTCTTCCCTTCAAGAGAACTTCCTAGCTCTTTGGCATTATCAGTTCGAACCATCTTGACTTTTGTTTCAAACTGTCGTTCCACCATTCTGATAAAATTTACAATCGCCTCCCAGGCGTTTCCCTTCTACTTAATGAGGACAACCCAAGTCACGCGAGTAAAATCATCAACGAAACAGACGAAGTACTTATAGCCATTATAAGTGTCGGTGCTAAACGGACCCCAAACATCTACGTGAACTAATTCAAAAGCCATCTTGGTTCTACTAACAGAACTGGAAAAAGGTAAACGCTGAGCTCTTGACTTGTAACAAACGTCGCAATCATAACTAGAAGAAAATTCGGCGTCTTTTATTAAACCAAGTGTAACAAGTTTCCGAAAAGGAACATGTCCAAGCTTAACATGAATCTCTTTAGTTCTTGGGCTAACCCCATCTTTATTCTGAGAATTTGAAAAACAACCCAAACTACCGCTTAGCCCGTCTTTATTCTGAGAATTGGAAAAACAACCCAAACTACCGCTTTCTCTGATCCGGCCCAGGTCCATTCTCTGTGCGGCCCACTTGTTCGCTTCATCTTCATCCAAAACGAACAGGCCACCACGCCCAAGCCCAAACAGATAGCTATCCTGGTCTGTGATACGGTCCTGGACAAAACACCGATGCGCATCAAATGACAGAACACAATTCAATTGTTGCACAAGTTTCTTCACCGAGATGAGATTAAACAGAAAATTCGACACAAATAAAACATCTTTTAACCACAATTTGTTCCCGATTTTCACGTCGCCGACGAAATCTACACTCTGTGGGCTTCCGTCAGGTAAGACCACCACTCTTCTGTGTTTGAGTTTTCGCTAGTTTTCGATTAGGGTTTCTGTCCCCGTCATATGATCCGTGGCGCCGGAGTCAAGCACCCAATTGCCCTTGAACTGATTTTCTGTGTAATTGCTCATTAAACAAAGTTTATTACTCATGCAAAAGATTCGATTACCTGAAAAGTTGCAATAATCAATCTCTTCGGCTTTGGGTTTGGTTTCTGTGTTTGCGCTTCGTATCAGCTGAGTAATCTGTTGCAATTGACGGGGAGTTAAACCTTCTCCTTGTTCAATTTCTTTGGTTTCTGCCTGCTCTGTAGCTTGCACTGCATTTGCAAAACCCTTTTTCTTCCGACTAAGTACTTTGTCTCTACCGTGCAACTGATAACATTCCTCTGCTAAGTGTCCTGACCTCTTGCAATACGAGCAAGTCTGGCGTTGGTAACACTCATCATAGCCATGATCAGGCTTCTTACAGTAAGTACAGGTGAGTTTTTTCCTTTCGAACCTCTGACTAGGGTTAGAGTTTTTGGAACTCTCACCCCCCTTTACTGTTGCTTGACTGTAAAACGACATGGCACCATCTTTCTGCTCGCCTCCTCGTTGTTCCTCCTCTTGAACAATCAAGGAATATGCCTTATCCAAACCTGGTATACTGTCCATCGCTAAAATTTGACCTCTGATGGACAAGTACCTCCGGTTTAAACCCATTAAAAAGTGTATGAGTTTATCCTCATCTTCCTATTTTTTAACCTTTTTCCCGACTTGGCAAGTGCACGCTGCGCAACTACATCTTGGACTGGGACGAGCTAAGTCTAATTCTTCCCATAACCTCTTTAATTTTGTATAGTATTCGCTTACTGTTTCCTCTCCCTGTGTAACCTCTGCAAGCTCACGTTTCAGGTTGTGGATGACTGCCAAATTACTTCTCCCGAACCTCTTACAGAGATGTTCCCACAATTCCTTTGGATCATCACAGAAATGTACGCTTTGAGCTATGGAAGGGTCAAGTGTAGTCTTCAGCCATGACAACACAAGTGAGTTTGACCTTTCCCACGCTCCATACCTTATTGTGTCTATTTCTTTTGGATTTTCAACTTTACCAATTACAAAACCATATTTATTCTTGACCTTCAATGCAGTTATCATATCATATTTCCACCCTAAGAAACCAGTGCCGTTGAACTTAGAAACGAGATTCAAACCTGGGTTTTCTGCAGAGTGAACAAAGATTGGATCATTGATGTCAATAGCGCTGCTGTTGAGAGAAGAGTCCCCCGTGACTTCTTTCCCTTTCGCTGGAACTCCATCTGTCACCATGCCGATGAAGCTTGATACAAACTAGGTTTAGAACTAAAACTAGATATTGTGTAATCTAGATTTGAAACTGGAGCTCTGATACCATAACAGAACTGAATTGCAATGCGTGTATGAGATTGTAAATTCTTGTGTTTATTGAATTTTCTAAGTATATTTTACAATGTAAAGGACCGATACATATATACACTGCTAAGAATAACAGTTTTCCTATCTATTAGCAACTATATCTTCAGAGAATCTGAGATTTACTAAACAGAATATAAACAATCTTATACAAAATAACATAAAACAATCTAATGATAAAAACCGCCTATGTACCAAATAATAAACGTGAGGCATGACTCATTATAATCCCCAATATGTTATGATTTAAATAAAATCAATTGCATGTTAAGATGAAAATTAGTTGGGTGCGACCCGGTAGTAGCGGGTTGCACGTCTACCATACCAGCAAAGGTGCTGAGCCCCTTTGGGGCCACCCATTATTTTTCAGGTACCCAGAAGATGAATACCGTTCGAGAGTAGGACGGGGATATCGGTTAAACATGGGTAGTTCATTTAAGAACAATTGTATTTACGTTATAAATGTTGTATTGTAAGTCCGAAATGTTATCGGCAAGTTTGAGGATTGTATAGACTCGGTATAGAATTGAATGGAGGATTGTATTTGTATTTGTCCCAGTTAAGGAAGGGAATGTATTTGTATTGTATTGAGTACTCGGTGTTTTAGTCCATCAGACCGATATTGTATTTGGATTTGGCCTTATTAGCCACGAGGGTGGTTAACGGCATTGTATCATCCACCGTGTGTAGTAAGGATTCTACTGCTATTGTATTGATGATTGAGACGGTTTAAGGGGTAATGACGTGATTAGCGGTAGGGGTGTTACATTTTTATAAACATACCAGTGGGATGAGAGAGACTTAGACGATGCTGGTTAAGTAGTGTTTTTGTTCAGCCTGACATCATTTAGTGAATAGTTGACAGGTTAGCAAAGGGTTAACGATTTATTTCTAAAGTTATAGTTCGGGGACTCGTAGTCAGAGATACCGTAACCTCAAGGTGCTTACCAATAATTATGGTAAACATGAAGTGGTTAACGGTATTATCTCAAAACCTCAAGGAGATTCCTAGTCATTTACTTTTGTAAATATATTATCAACTTGTTAAATGGTTTTAGTTATAATTGTAACTAAATATAATTATTATAATTTTATGGGGAGCAATAAACTAATAATAATTTTATATCTTGCAGTTTTATTTAACACAATAAAAAGAAGTAAAAAAAACAAAATTAATGTATTAAAGAGAAATTAACGTGTCTTGAATGATGGGTTGAATTTTTCAATTAAAATTATATATAACTATCTCAACTTATATTGAATTAATTTTGTATATAAATTGTTATATTCTTATTTATAATATATAGTCATTATCTTACCACAATTGCAAATATTTTAATGAAGATAAAAAAAATGATAATCATTCGAAGAAGTAAAAAAAAGAAAATTAATTCATTTGAAGTTTTATGTATGTTTAATATTTAAGAATTATTAATTCTATGTTAATTTGATATCTTTTTAGTTATTATTTATAACTTATTATTGTTTTGGAAATTTATATTGATTTATATTTTGTGGTTTTTTTTGGAAATTTCACAAAATACCCCCAAATAAAAAATGGCATATTGTGAATTTGAAACATGGTCTGGAATATCAAGGACAAAATAGTCATTATTCAAGGTCATTTGACAAAAGAGGGGTACATTGCAAATTTTTTCATGGCATATAAAGAACGAGTTTCGAAATCGGGGTATATCACTAATTATGGAACTTTTTTGAGACATTTTGTGATTTTTTTAAAATGAAGTGAACTTTTATATATAGTTTGCATCACTATTCACTCTATTGAATTTGAAACCTCACGAGATACCCCGAGGTTTGAATGAATTTTATGAAATACCCCTGGCGTTTCATTTGTATTATGAGATACCCCGAGGTTTCATTTTGTTTACAAGATACCCCGGAGGTTTCATTTTCATTGTGAAATACCTCTAAGGTTTCAATTTCATTACAAGATATCCCTTCATTCAAATTATGATATATTATAATTGTTAATATCTCTATTTTACTCTCACATCATATGCCCCGCAATAACCTCAAAGGTTTATGATTAATTTTTTAAAATTCAAAATATAAAAAATACACAAAAATAATTAAAGATCGTGTAAGTTTTGAATTCAATTTTAAAAATGAAAATAATTAAATAAAAAATAAAGTTTTTAAAAGTAAATAAAAATGGCTAAACAATAAAATATTAATTTATTTAAAAACATAAATTGTTACATAGTATAAAATTTTTTGTGGTCGATACTTAAAATCGTAAAATAGTTATAACAAATGCATTAAAATCGCAAGAATATTGATTATATTTTATGTTTCTTTATACTTTTTTTCTAATCATAAATAATGAGTTTTTCTATGTACCATATGAAATTGTTACTTTTAATATTTTTCATATTACTGTTATATTTTTCTATGATTTAAGTCATTGCTATGTAACAACTTTGATAATTTATGTTTATTTTCAAAATAATTTATTGCTTTATTATTTAGTCATTTCCATTTATATAACTATTTTTTGTTTTTTGTATATTTTAAAATATTTATTTTTCAAAATTGAATTCAAAATTTATATGATCTTTAATTATTTTTGTGTTTTTTCTATATATATTTTAATATTTGACCATAAACCCCTAAGGTAATTGTGGGGGCATGTGGTGTGAGGTGGGTGAAATGAGATATTAACAATATAATATATCATAATTTGAACGGAGGGTATCTCGTAATGAAATTAAAACCTCAAGGATATCTCGTAATGAAAATGGAAACTCAAGGGTATGCCGTAAAGAAAATGAAACATCAGGGGTATTTTGTAATGAAAATGAAACATCAAGGGTATTTCGTAAAATTCACTCAAACCTCAGAAGTATCTCTTGGAATTTCCTTCTTCCTTTTGTAGTTTTCAAGTAACTAGTGTGCTATAAAACAGTTGTGTAGTGTAGCTAATAAAAATTAATTGCACAGTGTATCTGAAGGGGTGTGCAGTTAATGCAGAATTCAAGGAGTGGCAGTTCCATTGAGCCAAACGGTCAGCGATTTCTCTGCCTTTATACCTAGGGTGGCAAAACGGGTTCGCGGGTCGTGTTAGGCTAAACCAAACCCGACCCGTTTATTAAACGGGTTGACCCGACCCAACCCGTTTAATTAATCGTGTCAAAATATGAAACCCAAACCCGACCCGTTTATTAAACGGGTTGATCGGGTTATCAAACGGATTGACCCGTCTGACCCAATTAACTAATTATGTCCAAATTTAAAACTCAAATCCGCATATATTTAACTCAAACCTAACATGTTTAGTTATATAAAAGAAAATAATTTGATTAATTAACATTAGATTTGTCATTCTATGATATTATTAACTTTAATTTAGTTAAATACTTAATTTTAATATTTATATATCTTATTTATATTAAAATTTGATAATAAAAAATGAATAATCTATAATTTATAATATATATTTATTTAATACAAATTACTTAAACGGGTTAGCGGGTTACATACCTTAAACCCAAACCCGACACGGTTATTAAACGAGTCGTGTTCGAGTTGACCTATTTATTTAATCGTGTCAAATTTTAAAACCCAAACCCACTAACTTCGTGTCGGGTTCGTGTTAGTCAAACGGGTCGTGTTGAAATTGCCACCCCTACATACTACTTATAGGTAGTCGACGAAAATCAAACAACAGGCAAATTATAAGAAGAGAAATATGGAAGTGTAGCTCTCGCCTGCTGCATGCTCTGGAATGGTTAAAAATAAGAATATGGCCCAATGTTAACGAGGTAGAATAAGAAAAAGAAAAGAAGCTGAAGAAAAATTAATCCTTCTCTTCTTACATGCTGCAGTAAAACGAGTCATCTCATTCGTCGTAGAGTAGTACTACCACCCTGCAGCCAGCAGCAACATGGTCCAGTACCGTAAACCCTTCCCTTCCCCTCCTTCATTTTTATTTTTGTTCCGTTGTCCTATCATCCTCTTTTCAGTTGGCCATATTCTACATCTTAATTTTGAATATATACTAGCATCGACCGTTTTGGATGCGTTCGGGTTGCACTTTATGTGTATTTTTTGACAGCATGAATATACACATATGTTGTTTTGGACTCCTTTATTTGTTTTTGCTGTTCGCCTAAAACAGCATAAATGTCAACATAAATGTCAGCATAAATGATAGCATAAATGTCAGCATAAATGCCCACAGCAAATGATACTTTTTCGTTTTCGTGCTTTCACTTCCGTTTCTTTACTCACCTCATAATGCAATTACTGTGACTATTGATTTAAAAAAAGAAATTTTTTACAAGTTACTTTATTTATTACAAATTACATAATGCTTTAAATAATTTATAAAAAATAGTACTACATTTTTAGCCAAATTTACAAAAAATCACATTTATAATACAAATCTATAATATATTATTTGTAATACCACATAGATTAATAAAATTAAAAAAACGAATAAATATACACAGTTGATATATAAATTAAAATATTAAAATAGTATATAGAAATATGAATGCATATAAATTTATTAACATACAAAGTTACAAAAATATTATATATATTATTAAAAGTTATAATTTCACTAAATAAATTCACATAACATTATCAGAAAATATTAACATGTTTTTTCTCTTATTTTATGCTTTTTATATTTTAAGAATTATAAAATTTAGATAATAAAAATATATAGTTTAGGAGTTACAGTTTTACTTAAAAAATAATAGAAATAAAAATTTTATTGTTTGTGAATTTTTTTATTTATTTTTACTAACAAAATAAAGTTACGTAGTGTAATATAATAAATTATAATTGTAATACAAAAACGGTAAACGCACTACATATAACTAACTTAACCAAACATGCTGCATATATGCTGCACTGCCAAACAGCAGTTTTCAAAACAGCTGCATTTATGCCAGCACATTCCTGCCAGCAAATATGCTGCATTTATGCCAGCACATTCAGATCAAATTTGTTCTTTTTTTTAAAAAAGCCACCAATGTTTTTCTATTCTTTTCAAAACCAACTTATATTAACATCATAAAACATGCCAACTAAGACCAAACATCTAGTCGCAAACAAACTGCACGGAGACATTTTGTTCCTCTCATAAGGAGGTTATAAGAACAAATGACAAAACAAGAGCACCTCAACGAAGGGTGCCAAGCAGACAGAACCGACAAGATCACGATCAACCATATTCTAGCAAACCACAAAAGGATCAAGAAACTCCTTAGCCAAGCTAATTATAACCCTAGGCAACTAACTAAACCCGAACCGATACTTGGAGGAAAAGCCTACCAGGCAACAAAAACACTAACTAATTTACACCATAGATCACATAAAAGATGAAGAACTAGCATAAGCACATACGACAAATCACTAAGTGATGAGTGTCCAAATGAGCATGATTTAGGGGTGTACCGTGTATTTCACATGTTTTGTCAACACTTTTCTTGCTCATTTCTACACTCTAGCTAGTTTTCCTCCAGTTTGTGTTTTATTGGTGTTTTTACATATTTACTGCTTCAGGAGGAATAACATAGCTATGATCAAAGTATACGAAGAGAGGATCGCGTGGGTGTAAACAGATCCAAAATCGAGCTAAAACGAAGAAGATAGAGCGTTCTAAAACCGACCTCCCCAAGCGACCTCCCCATATGGGTCGTCGGACACAATTTTTGCCCATAATCATGCTTTTAAAGAGGAAATAGACGAGGAAATAGAGGAGGGAGCTATAGACCAAAATCGATGGGAAAAGACCTTCATTGAAGCTCTACTTAAACCTTCCTTGGCTAATTCTTCTCCCTTTTCTCCTTTTTGTTCTTTAATGGTTGTGTAGTCTTTTGTAGCTTGGGATGAAGATTTTGCCCCAAAATCTCTAAAACCTTCATTGTTGTACCTTGAAGTTATTTAATGCTTTCTTTTAGTCTTTATGCTTAATGAAGATGATTATTAGTGTTCATGGCTTTTAATCTTGTTCACATTGGATTTGAGGATTTGATTAGGATTGGCTCAATTTTTCGATTTGATAAATTGGTTGGATTAATGTTCCCAATTAGTTTAGTATTAGTGTGGGTTTCTATAAACATGTGTCTCTAAATAGAAATGTAAACCGTGGGGACTAAATCAATGTACTCGAATTTTGATGATTTTAAGATTACACTACATTAGAACTTAAGGAACTTGAGCTTAGTGCTATCGATTGATTCAGGGCTTCGCTGAATGAGAAGTCCTGACTAAATTGGTTAGGATTAGTAGGCCTAGATTAAGTCACTAATAATTAAGTGTTCCCGTTATTTAGCTATAAGTTCAAGAGGCGGGAATCGGTAGTAAGGGGGTGATGGGTGCAAATATCCATATTGGGCTACATCTATCATAGTTTAGTTGGTTTAGTTTCATTGAATTCCTTTATTTCTCCAATGATCAGCCTAAAACCACAAAACCCCAAACAATTTACATTCATGCACTTTTGTTTATATTTATGCTTATTGACTAAGCTTATAATTAGCTAGATAGTTATGAAGTCCCTGTGGATACGATCTTGTTGAACTACAACGACTGAGTTCACTGCCCATTAGTTTGCAGAGTATATTCATTATCTTCTACCCAACAAGTTTTTGGCGCCGTTGTCGAGGACTTCGGTCCAACTATCTGGTTTATTCTCTGTTTAGTTTTTAACCAAAATTTTCATTTCTTTGATTTACCTCTTTTGTGTATAAATTTTTGTTTCTTTTCTTTGTAGGAACTCAACTTTGATGGATGATTATTATAATCAAGCGGAAGGTTCGTATGGTTACTCCTATGGCGACTACATCGAATAAAACACCAATCATTGGAGTGAATGCCAAGGGTGCGAAGAGTTTCATGAGGGTTCTCCCTATCCGGTTGTAATGTCAAATTGGAGGCTCTTATGGAAGATTTAATCTCATTCATCAAGTTTGCGCAACAAGCAGTTGAGTCAAAATTTGTTGAGCAAAGCACCTTCAACATGAACATTCAAGCCCGGCTAGATCAGATTGTGCAACAACTTGTGAGTGAAATAGTTCAAAAGGCGGAGCAACCTACTGAGGACTTGAGTTACCCTCTCTCTCCTCCCTTGTTTGAATCAAAGAGTCCACCGCCAAACTACCACTAGCTTGATTATGAAGACAACTTGTCAAAAGAGAGTTTCCACTTTGACCTCATGGAGTTCTCTCACTTTGAGATCAACTACCGGTATGGTTTCCCCTTCTTTCTTCAGCAAGACAATGAGGATAATCACATCCATAACTTTCAGAAGGAGGAGTCACCACTTCCCTCCGAGTCATAAGAGGAGAGTGCCACCATTAACTTCAAGGAGCCACCTCCCTCTGAAGTAGATTCTCACCAAGGATTTTCCTATGAGCCTTACCCCAAAGACGAGGATTGTTACATCCTCAAAATGAGGAGGAGGAGCCATCTCCCTTTAATCTTCACCTGGAGGATCAAGGCCTTTCCCACCTATGCACAAATGAAGTAGGGTGGAAGCTCAAAGTTTACCCGCTAAGTGTGAAGGCCACCTTTCCGTTTGATCCTGGGCCATAGTGGGAAGACAAAGTTGACCCTGGAGTTCTCCCTGCACTGCTCAATGAAGATAATGATTTCTTCATCCTTAAATTCGAAGAGGAGGCTCCACCACTAGATCATCATTCTTACACCAAGGATCATGAACCTCAATATCTGGGTCGTTCTTCAAAAACAAATGATCTCCGCCCAACCCACCCGTTAAAGCCAACTTCAACATTCATATAAGATCATGGTGGACTTCAAGGTGGTATGGTCTAACCAAAGACCTTAAAGATGGGCAGCTTCCTGTGAGGCAACCCAGATGAAATTTCTTTCATTTTCAGTTTCGTTTTATTTAGTTCTCCTTTGAATTTATTTTTTTTTTTGCAAATTTTTGACCCTAGTTTTAGTTTAGCTGTTTCTAGTGTATTATGCTGGTGCAACTTCAAGTCCACACCGCAACCAAGCTACGCTAATTGAGGCTAAAGCTCAAGTGTGGGGGATTTATTACACTACAAGTAACAACAATCTCAGGGGAGTACTAGTTTCTTTTATTTTGTTACTCTCATTTCTCTTCTTTCGTTTTGATTTTGCTTTAATCTTATAGTGGGAATAGCTTCTATGCAATCATTCTTGTTTGTTTCTTTATGTCTCTCTTGTGTCTGCTTCCCAAAAAGATCTTCTGAAACGTTTCCTGGTTTGTCTGGTGAACAATGAGAACATTGTTCAAATTAAGTGTGCAAGAGTGACATTTTTTGTTGATCGTGTACTTAACTGTTCAATACTTATGCTTATCTTGCATTCATTCAAAATTAAAAACTTGGATCCTTGTGGTGTGGGTTGTTCTTATTAAGAACGAACACCCTTATGAATTGTGGGATAAATGGTCAAATTTTTTCTTTTTGATTGCTTTTGAGGAGCATATTTCATGTGGTGTGGCCACATGATCTGTAATGGTTGAATTTTTATTACTTGGGGTTCTTTCTATCTTCTCTCTTAGTGATTGCTAAGAGATGCTTCTTTGTGAAAATTTTTTTAAGGACTTGTGAGACACCATTGGTAACCAACAATGAGAGTTGAGTGTTCTTAAATGCAAAGGCCTAATGCAAAAAAAATTATCTTCTCATCCCTTATGCAAAAGTGAAATAAATGCATAAATATATTTTCCTTTTTTTCTTGAGAGAAGTTGGTCATGGTAAAATTTCTCAAAGTTACCTAACCTTTAAAGCTTTGAAGCACTCCGGATCGTACCCCGAAGCTCTATATTGTTTTTACCTTAAGCACAACCATGCCACCAATAAGAGCTAGTTCACACTTCTTAAAGTTTTAATCAATTTTTGCTTGTACTCTTATCCTACACATGATAGTATTTGTTAGTTTTGAGCATTTCTTACTTGCTTGGGTGATTGGTTTTGCTCTAGGACAAGCAAAAAGATAAGTCTATGGGTGTTATGAGTGTCCAAATGGGTATGATTTAGGGGTGTATTTTATATGTTTTATCAACATTTTTCTTGCTCATTTCTCCACTCTAGCTAGTTTTCCTCTAATTTATGTTTTATTGGTGTTTTTATACATTTATTGCTTAATCAGGAGGAATCACATAGCTAGGAGCAAAAAAGATGAAAAGAGGATGATCACGTGGGTGAAAATGGATCCAAAATTGGAGTTACGACGAAGAAGATAGAGCGTTTTGAAGCCAACCTCCCCGGGCCACCTCCTCATATGGGTCATTTGGAACTAAGTTTGCTTTCTGTATGCGACCTCCCCACTAAACCACCCCAATGGGTTGGTAGGATGCTATTTTTACCCAAAATCATGCTTTTAAAAGGGGTAAAAGAAGAGGAAAGAGAGGAGAAGGCTCACCTCCATTGAAGCTCTTCTTCAATCTCCCATGGATAATTCTTTTCCCTTCTCTCATTTTGTTCTTTAATGGTTGTGTTACCTAAAACCTCCGTTATTGTACCTGAAATACCCCAAACCTTGGTATGTTGTGTAAATGTTAAACTATGGTATTTAAAGGCTAAAAAGTGCCTTAGAAATATAAATGAACCATTTAAACCATGGTAAAACCCAATAAAACACTAAGACACGGTTTGAGCAAAAACATGCTCTAAGCTTGGAATGAACTCGGTTAGGACCCAAAGAGCCTACCAAGACTTGATAATACTTAATTATGACTTTATAAGGCTAATTAAGTCCTTAGGAAACTTTGGTAGACAATGAAACCAAACAAAACACAAATAAATACCTTAAGGTCAATATGGGCTAAAATGTGCTCTAAGCTTGGGATGTGTTATAAGACCTAATGGTCATACCTATGCCTTATTTATGTTAATGAACATATTAAATCAATTACTAAAGAAAACAAGCTTGAAAACAAGTTAAAACGCAAAATGTGCTTTAAGGAGTCTTAAAGCACGTTTTTGAAAAATTGTCTTGTAATGAGTTTTGAATGGCTAAATGTCCATCATTACTCTTTAATTAACATTTGTGTACTATAGTATCACATTTGGAAAGTCTATATCAATGGGAAATCAAAAATTTCACTTCTATGTGCCTTGTTTTTGTGAATAGTGATTTTTATAAGCTAGTTTGTAACATATGTTACTATAATGAGACAATTGATTAATAAAGTCTAAAATACCCCTAGGTACTATTGGGGGCCGGTTTTAAGGTGTGGTGACTCACCACCCTTGTTAACATGCTAAGGAAATAAAGAATGACTAACTTAAGTACTATTTGCTTTTTAAGTACAAATATCTTCCAAAAAGCAAAACTTATCTCATTCTTTCATTTCCTTCTTCATTTCCCCACGTATCCAAGCTCTCTTCTACCTCTCTTCTCTCTGTTCTCACGTTCATACAGCACCACCACCATGGAAGTCCACCTTTGAACCCTTGTAAAACAAGCTCACTTAACCAAATCAAAACAAACACCACCATTCTCTTCCTCTCATCAAGCTCTTCATTCCTATCTTCTCAAAATTTCAAGATCACCATTTCGGTGCCATGGAGTTCCACCATTGATGGAGCTTGAGCTTGTCTTTCCACATATTATTGATCCCTTTGCTTCTAGGTAAGGAATCTCAAAGAAAAATCAAGTTTCCTCCATGTTTTGTCATTGACCGAAAATATCATTGATGGAGCTCCTTGTGTTGCTTTGTTCTAGCTCCATTTGAATCTTCAAGGACTAGGTGGAGTCCTCTCTTCATAGATATTCAAACACCCTTCAAAGATCAAGGTAAAACAACTACATTAATGTTTTGAAATAATGTAAACCTAGGGTTTACAATGAGATGAAGCATAAAGCTTATATACTCATTTCAATGTTGGTATATTGTTGTAGTTGACAAGGAAAGAAATGCCTTACCGGTTTTAAGAGGAAACAAGAAAAGTTTGTGTGGAAAAGAGGTAAACATGCTATCTCAATGTGGTTTAATGCCTTAGGAGAAATGAGCTTATAATGCTTGCTAAAACTACCTAAAGCAAATGGTGAATGACTTAGTAAGGTGTTTCTCAAGGAGACTAGTAAAGGAACATATGTCTTGGTGTGTGTAATTGCAGGTCAAAGGCTTATATATTGTGGAGATTCAGTGTTTAAGGTTTATGCAGTTTAAGGGCCTAAGAGCCATGTTGTTTAAGGGCCTAAGTGCCAAGCAATTTAAGTTTGCACTATATTGTGATGTAGTGCTAAATGTGTGAAGTCTTGTGTATAAAATGTGTTTGATGGATTTTAGGTGTTCTTGAATGAAATAAGGTAAAAACCTAAGTGGTTGGATGTGAGTATATACAAGAGAAGCTATGGCCAAATTTGGGAAAATGTGTAAGAAGATCTAAGTGTTTTAAATGGTTTTGATGAACTAGGAAGTGTTAAAGGTGAATAAATGTTTACTTGAGAAGAAAACAAGTATTAAGGTGATTTAGAGTGATGCAAGGATTTAGGTGTTATCTTGGAAGTTCTAGGAATTCAATGTGTGTTTCGAGAATGTATTAAAGTCTTGAAGAAGTTTGTTTAAGGTTTAGGTTATGTGATGTGCAAGGTGGGAATAATGTATAGATAAGGTTTTGAGAAAGGAACTTTAAGGAGTTGTGAAAGAGAAGATTTGGTTAGTAAGAGAAGATGCTTGGGAGATGATGTTATGATGGTGAGGAAACACTTTGGTATAAAGGTTATTAAGGATGAAACACCACTTGAAAAACTAGGAGAAAACATTGTAAGTGTTAGAAATTTTGTGAAGATATAAGTAAAGGTTTAAGGAATTAGAAAAGAGTTTTGTGAGTGTTTAAGGATATCTTAAGGTGTGTTTGAAGTGCCCAAATGAGGTTAGGGTATACTAGGATATATGGGGTGAAGTTTGGAGTTGAATGTAAAAAGGAAAACAAAGATCTGGGGCAGACCGGACTTGCGACCGGACTTGCAAGTTCGGTCGGGCCCAGTTTACCCTGCGAGAATTAGTTTCTGGAATGGACCGGACATAGGACCGGACTTACAAGGTCGGTCGGAGTAGAAAATTTTGGCGGAAATGTGTTCTGGAATCGACCGGACATGGACAAGTCCGGTCGGTAAGTCCGGTCGGACCAAAACATGGGTTAGGTTATGAAATGATATGTAATGATGGGGATTGATTAGTAATGAAGTTATAAAGTTGTTAAGGACATGTTAGGTGAGTTAATGACAATTAAGTGGTAAAAGTTGTATTGAAATGTAAAAGTAAAACAAGTTAAAGAGTGAAGTTATGTAACTAAGTTAACGGGGAAAAAGTTATAAGCATTAGACATTAAATAATCATGCTACCCCGATGTTAATAAAAGTACATGTAATGTTATCAGTTGTTCGAGAATTGCTCGAGGAACATAAGTGGACGTGGTAAAGTGGACTCCGGTGACAGTATGGTTTTCTTGCAACCTGTGTCCTACCGGATTACACCGGCTTGTATGCCAATATGTTTTCTGAGTGTTTCCACCTTGTAAGATTAAAACATGTAATGAGTTTATAGTAATTCATTTATGTGGCGAATTTGGCCTCCGATACCATTTAACCTCAATATGTGTTAAACCTTAGCTAACCAAAACTAGGAACACATGAGTGATCGGTATTCGGAGTTGGCGGCCCAAACCTTGGGAACGTGCTAACCACGGCTATGTGTGAGTTAGTTGGACATTGTTGTTGTATGCAAGTGTGTGAACCTCCCTTGTGTGCTTAACTCGTTATGATACCGTATGGTGTGTGGATGTGGTAGGCTCCATAATGGATCTCTAACTACTTATTTAAAGTGTATATGTACTAATGGGGGGGTGAGGAGTCCGGTTGTTCCGGCCACGCGTGTGATGGACGGGAGTCGATGTCATATCCGTTCGGCTCTCTTGGTGTATGTATAGGTGGTATTCCAATTTGGTTTCTACCTTCCCTTAGCTTATCCAAAGCTAGTTACTGACTCACGTCGGGCCACAGGGGCATACGAATGTTATTTCGGTGTGCTTGGGATTACTATATCCGACACACCTTGGGTTTAAGTTAACCGTTCGATATAACTGGACGGTAACGAGGTTGGTAACGAGCTTAGCATGAGATTGACAATAATCTCTAGGCTCACTATATATATACTAACTATGGTGGAAGGTTCCTTGTGTGAACCGATCTTATGGTGTTGTGTTGATATTGTGCTAGGCAATTTCCCTTCTATGCTATGATATGTATATTTAGGTGCCTAAAATGAATACGATGTTATCAGGTGTGCGCCGAAACAAGAAAGGTTTGGTTATGTTTGTTATGTGAGGAATGAGATATGTTGTAGGATATGGAGTGTGTGGATCATGGAAATGAATCCCAGTTATGACAAGAGGCGTTTAAGGATAACCCGATTAATGGGTACGTGTCGTTCATCAAGGAAGTAGCTCCGTTTTAGAGGAGAGCCACTCTAGGTTAAAGGATCATTGGATGATTTGTTAAGTGTGGATGTGTTGGTATAGTTGAGCCCATTGGGATGCAAATGTTGTGTGTTTATGGTTGTATGCATGATTTAAATATAATCAACTGCATGCTAAGACGACAATTAGTTGTGCGTGGCCCGGTAGCATGTGGGCTGCGGGATTACCATACCAGCAAAGGTGCTGAGCCCCTTGGGGGCCACCCTTTCTCTCCTTTTCTATTTCAGGTACAAGGAGCTGGAAGCCGTTCGAGAGTAGGACGGGGTAGATGTTTATACATGGGTAGCCATTTAAATGGCATAAGCATTGTAGGCGTAGTAAGACCGAAATTGTTATCGGCATTAGTTTGTAAATACTCGGTACGGTTGGAATGTAATAAGTATATGGGTTGTTGTTAAGGGAAGCAAATGTTACGTGTAGTTGCTCGGGAGTCTAGTCCATCAGACCGATACAAAGTACATGTATTAGCCTTGTTAGCCACGTGGGTGGTTAACGGCGTGTAACACCATTGAAATAAGTAATGTGATGAGTTGAGTTTCCGCTGCAGATTGTTGTTATGTGTTTGTTGTTGGATGGGGTGTTACAAAAAGTGGTATCAGAGCGAAGTATCGCTCTGATGACTGGATTACCGAGCTTAGGAAGTACCGAGTTAAGATTTAAGTACTTTGGGTTAAGGGTTGAGTGATAGCGTGAGAGATACGCTAGATAGGAATTACCAGTGTGTACTGGGAACCTACAGTCTCCATCCCACCCTCCACAATCCCTGTATATAACTTGGGAAACAACGCCAGAGAGATGGAAGTCCACTCGTACTCGGGAATACCCGATCTGGCTGTCATTGAATACCACTAAGGTATGGAGAACCAGTCGTACTGTAGATCCCGAAAGTGGGAATCCCGGAGACGGTTCCCATCTAAACAGTGTTGACTGCATTTCATAGCGAAGAGTGAAGAATCAGTGTATAGAAGAATAGAATTTCCGGCAACCTGGGTCGACATGCAGAGCAGTCGAGAATAACCAGCTTGCAACACACTAATCGTGCAACAGGCAAGAAGTGGATTGATGAAACCCGAGACAACTGTCTACGGAACCACAGTTATTAAGGGATACACCAACGGTATATCAACCGACAAAGGAACTACAACGTAGTGCCCAAACAAGAGACAATCTCAGCAACCACGACAAGTACGTGGAACGGGCTACAAAGGATACAACATTAAAAAAAGGGGTCTCCCAGAATGGGAAACACCCTAGTTGATGATTACATGTGAAGACAGTGAGAAGTCACCTAGAGAGTTATTATCAAGACAGTAAGATCAGTGAGGGCCAACAAGGCCACTAATGACAGTGCGGGTAAAAACAATACCACAACCGGTATGTGTTGAACCGATAGCCAGTTAACATGGCGCACTTGCCCTGGCAAGTGCTGCTATAACAGGGCTGTTCGGGAAATTTATAATCACTACGAAGTACTTGGTGAAGTACCATGAAGTTAAGTGAGATCATCGTAACATGGAAAGGGCTTACAGCCTGACCTTGTAATTGGAAGTACACCAGTCAGCAAGAAGCTAGACTTGGCTAAGGTAAGAAGATGTTGTGAAACCATGAAAATTTTTCTTTCAAACCCAGATTTATACAAACCCTTTTCTTTTCAAAACCAAATTTTCTTTCAAACCAACACTTCTTTCCAACCTTCTTTTAAACCAAACCAGTAAGACCAAGGACAGTTGACAAGGATACAACAATGGATAAACTTTCCCTCGATTAAGTTCGGGAGGCATGGAATGAATATTGTCACGGGACAATATAAGGGAGTTGACAACAGAATACTTCACCTAGGCGTGTGACGGACACTACAAGTGTACCAACTGTGTTGTGGGACGACCGCACTCCGATAGGAGCATGTGGGCCTGACAGACCTACTTATAGGTTAGTTGGGTAAGTAGTAATGTATCAGTATGATACCCCATATATGTATACGAGTAGAGTCCAGAACACGGGAAGTAGTCGACTCCGTTCTACGGTCAGCAGTGTAAGTCAAACAAGAGCTAAGGATTACCATGGATGGTTGAAGTAAAGGAACCCAGCTAAATTAAAGAGACTGAAGGAATCAGTGAATGTGTGCAAAGAAATATTTAAGACACAGGAGGTGCGAAGTGCACCGACTGTTATATAAAGACATTGGAGAAGGCGTAGTTTACTGAAAGTACCCATAAATACAAGCCAAATGTAATGGCATATTTTGATAACACCCAGGAGCAATCCTTGAGGGGTATTTGGATTAAACATTGTTAGATGGAGCAATATAACAGAAACACAAGATTTGGAACAATTACCCGGGTTAAACACTGAAGGTAAACCCACTTAAAAGTAGGACCCTAAGTTGCCAGAGAGATAACTTGGAAGGAACCGCGACAGTAAGGCTTATAAGCCACAACAACTTGTGATATGTAAATTTGATCGGTTGCAGAAGTATATATTACACAAGGAAATAGAGCGGAGTACGAACCACTGCTTTAAGAGTGGGGATACCTCTCGATATTGTGAAACCGCGAGAGCGGTAGTTGTGTGGACCAAGTTCAAGAAATATGTGGAGGATGGACCACGTTGTTATTACCCAAGGATGATTTGAATAAATAATACGAAAAGAAGTGCTCGTACCAGTTGTGTACACAGGAAGAATAATAAGTCTGATAGCAATCACCATAGGTGTGTGAAGCTAAATGTGTAGCGAACAACGCTCAAGAAACATAAAGGTCAAGAAAAATAGTAGTATATTCAAAAAATCATCCAAATAAGTGGCCAGATAAACCCAGCGTAATAGCGGAAGCTAATATAATAACGGATGCAGTATAAGTTGATGTGGTATAATGAGTAAGGATACGGTGCGCAACAAGCGACCGTTGTGTGAGTATGGTTAGATGATAAAATGGGGAGTGAGCAGAGTTATGAGTTAAACCCAGTGGAGGCACAACAGTAAATGATAGCAAACGAACCGAGCAGTAAGCCGGTGACAAGTATTATGTGATAAGAATTTCGGTAAAACACAGTGTGAATTCCTGTCGCAATTGCATGAGAGATTTACTGTCAAGAGTTTACGCCTCTGCACTCTGTATGACTGAGTGTTTTGGTATTGCACTTGCGCAGTAATGATCGAGTGGAATAGCTAGGATTTAGGAGATGGTAATTGTGGTATGTAGAAAGAAACTTATAATACTATAATGACCGATGCATAGGAAATGCGAGGTCATACTAATGGAAATGATACTGGTACAGAACCAAATGTGGAAACATGATTAACAGTAGGTGACTACAGTAGCACTAACTGCCAAATGTCGGTATGAAAGATACCCCAGGTGTGGGAAATAACTGAGAGAGCACTACACATTAGGTAGTAGCTCAATCTCAACCGACAGTAAGTCGGTAGAAGCAAGTCAATCATTGTGAATTACATAGTAGTTTACGCTGTAAGCTATTGGAGAAGTGGATGGAAAATTGTGAAATTCACCGAATTCGCTCAGGGTAAGAGATACCATGCGTCGGTGGAGAAACCATTCTTCCCAAGATAAGGGTAATACGTTAGAGATGTATAATACAGTAACATTAACGAATGGGGCAAACTAGCCCTGTAATTAGCAGAGTTGCGCAACAGAGGCCAGTGAGCCCATGCATCAGATACCGAATATACATTGTGAATATGAAATAAATGGCTAGTTATCAATGCCTAAAAGACTCACAGGCCAGGACCGAAACCGGTTATGAGTTAGAACTCCAATGCGAATTCTTGGTTTAGGGACTAAACCGCCGATATGGTTAAGATCCTCTAATCAAAATCCATTGTATAACAGACCGCGTGGAAGTTAAAACACTTCACGACCGCAGAACATTTTAAGCTAATGTTCAGTGATTGATTACGTGGGCGTAATCCCTTTTAAGGGGGTAGAGCGCAAAACCACTTAGTGTGTTTTACCGTACAAGTGTACGTGAACGGGGTTGTGCATAGCACAAAATGATTTGTTATGATGGTTGGCGCGTGTGTTATATAAACATGCGCATTTATTTGTGGTTAAATTGTGGTAATTGCGCACAGAAGATGCGAATACCATTGTGGGAAGTGTGTTTATCTTGTTAACAGTGGTGTGTGAGAGTACAAGTGGAAGGGAGTAAAGAAACTCCCGGGGAACTAAAACCCCGACGGTGCATAAATGTAAACCATGTATTGTATTTTGATAAAAAATATATGTATATATATACAATGTTGTGATTTATGAAGGGTTATGAGACCGACATAGAACCTAGTGAGAATTAAATTCCCTAGGTAACTTGAATTAAGTTGGATTTGGATGATGATTGATAGACGGAGTTCTATCCCTTGGAGATGTTATGATTATGACTAGAAGGATTCAAAGATAGAAAATGGGATATGCTTGAATTAATTGTTGGTTGAAAAAGAAGTGGGAGGTGAAACTTGATTATCATGAGATCAAGGGAAGCCGAACACAATTGGGGTGGAAAGATAGTTCAACACTGATGCTGATCACATCAGGGTTGGATGACTCTTGAAGCTCCCTGTAAGTGGTCACAAACAACCATGTTAAGAAAAACAAGGAGCATAAATTGGACTTGGAGTTTGTGGTGTTTTCAAAAGGATTTTCAATTGGTGTTTTCAAACAATCGATTAATATTTTGAATAAAGATCTTCTTATACTTAACCTAGTAAAGAATATTTTTAGTACTTGCTCACGAGCTGAGGACGTATGAGCCTTTGTCTTCGGACCGGTGACATGAGAAGTATATATGTTAAAAATTAAGTGAATGTTTTGATCTCCCAAAGGAACGGGGACCAGAAGGTGTCCATCGCGACCGGGTTCTGCGGGATCACAGTGTATATGTACTCAACGTGGGATTCGAACCCATGGAGAGATGGAAAAGGTATTTCTGTTTGATATACATGCTAAGACATGTTGTGTGGAATAAGTAATAAATATTATGTTAGACCTTGAGTTCTAATGTGAGTGGGTTCTGAATTGATTGTGTTACCCGGGCCTACGAGTCCAAATGTGGTTATGTCACCCAGACCTAAGAGTCTGAGGGATATTGTATAGGTGCAAGTGTGGTGAAGGTACCCGGACCATTAAGTCCGAGGTTACCATGTGAGTATGATATTTTATGTATAATGTGGATATGTTGCCCGGACCATTAAGTCCGAGGTTGGATGTAAAGGGTGGTTGGTAATGGAAGTTTTATGGCTATAAGTAATTCCCGTATTCTAATCCAATGATGCAGGAAATGTGAACTTCGAGGACGAAGTTCTTTTAAGGGGGGTAGATTGAAATACCCCAAACCTTGGTATGTTGTGTAAATGTTAAACTATGGTATTTAAAGGCTAAAAAGTGCCTTAGAAATATAAATGAACCATTTAAACCATGGTAAAACCCAATAAAACACTAAGACACGGTTTGAGCAAAAACATGCTCTAAGCTTGGAATGAACTCGGCTAGGACCCAAAGAGCCTACCAAGACTTGATAATGTTTAATTATGACTTTATAAGGCTAATTAAGTCCTTAGGAAACTTTGGTAGACAATGAAACCAAACAAAACACAAATAAATACCTTAAGGTCAATATGGGCTAAAATGTGCTCTAAGCTTGGGATAAATGTGTATAAGACCTAATGGTCATACCTATGCCTTATTTATATGTTAATGAACATATTAAATCAATTACTAAAGAAAACCAAGCTTGAAAACAAGTTAAAACGCAAAATGTGCTTTAAGGAGTCTTAAAGCACGTTTTTGAAAATTGTCTTGTAAATGAGTTTTGAATGGCTAAATGTCCATCATTACTCTTTAATTAACATGTGTACTATATAGTATCACATTTGGAAGTCTATATCAATGGGAAATCAAAAATTTCACTTCTATGTGCCTTGTTTTTTGAATAGTGATTTTATAAGCTAGTTTGTAACATATGTTACTATAAGTGAGACAATTGATTAATAAAGTCTAAATACCCCTAGGTACTATTGGGGGCCGGTTTTAAGGTGTGGTGACTCACCACCCTTGTTAACATGCTAAGGAAATAAAGAATGACTAACTTAAGTACTATTTGCTTTTTAAGTACAAATATCTTCCAAAAAGCAAAACTTATCTCATTCTTTCATTTCCTTCTTCATTTCCCCACGTATCCAAGCTCTCTTCTACCTCTCTTCTCTCTGTTCTCACGTTCATACAGCACCACCACCATGGAAGTCCACCTTTGAACCCTTGTAAAACATAGCTCACTTAACCAAATCAAAAACAAACACCACCATTCTCTTCCTCTCATCAAGCTCTTCATTCCTATCTTCTCAAAATTTCAAGATCACCATTTCGGTGCCATGGAGTTCCACCATTGATGGAGCTTGAGCTTGTCTTTCCACATATTATTGATCTCCTTTGCTTCTAGGTAAGGAATCTCAAAGAAAAATCAAGTTTCCTCCATGTTTTGTCATTGACCGAAAATATTCATTGATGGAGCTCCTTGTGTTGCTTTGTTCTAGCTCCATTTGAATCTTTCAAGGACTAGGTGGAGTCCTCTCTTCATAGATATTCAAACACCCTTCAAAGATCAAGGTAAAACAACTACATTAATGTTTTGAAATAATGTAAACCTAGGGTTTACAATGAGATGAAGCATAAAGCTTATATACTCATTTCAATGTTGGTATATTGTTTAGTAGTTGACAAGGAAAGAAATGCCTTACCGGTTTTAAGAGGAAACAAGAAAGAAGTTTGTGTGGAAAAGAGGTAAACATGCTATCTCAATGTGGTTTAATGCCTTAGGAGAAATGAGCTTATAATGCTTGCTAAAACTACCTAAAGAGCAAATGGTGAATGACTTAGTAAGGTGTTTCTCAAGGAGACTAGTAAAGGAACATATGTCTTGGTGTGTGTAATTGCAGGTCAAAGGCTTATATATTGTGGAGATTCAGTGTTTAAGGTTTATGCAGTTTAAGGGCCTAAGAGCCATGTTTTTAAGGGCCTAAGTGCCAAGCAATTTAAGTTATGCACTATATTGTGATGTAGTGCTAAATGTGTGAAGTCTTGTGTATAAAAATGTGTTTGATGGATTTTAGGTGTTCTTGAATGAAATAAGGTAAAAACCTAAGTGGTTGGATGTGAGTATATACAAGAGAAGCTATGGCCAAATTTGGGAAAATGTGTAAGAAGATCTAAGTGTTTTAAATGGTTTTGATGAACTAGGAAGTGTTAAAGGTGAATAAATGTTTACTTGAGAAGAAAACAAGTATTAAGGTGATTTAGAGTGATGCAAGGATTTAGGTGTTATCTTGGAAGTTCTAGGAATTCAATGTGTGTTTTGAGAATGTATTAAAGTCTTGAAGAAGTTTGTTTAAGGTTTAGGTTATGTGATGTGCAAGGTGGGAATAATGTATAGATAAGGTTTTGAGAAAGGAACTTTAAGGAGTTGTGAAAGAGAAGATTTGGTTAGTAAGAGAAGATGCTTGGGAGATGATGTTATGATGGTGAGGAAACACTTTGGTATAAAGGTTATTAAGGATGAAACACCACTTGTAAAACTAGGAGAAAACATTGTAAGTGTTAGAAATTTTGTGAAGATATAAGTAAAGGTTTAAGGAATTAGAAAAAGAGTTTTGTGAGTGTTTAAGGATATCTTAAGGTGTGTTTGAAGTGCCCAAATGAGGTTAGGGTATACTAGGATATATGGGGTGAAGTTTGGAGTTGAATGTAAAAAGGAAAACAAAGATCTGGGGCAGACCGGACTTGCGACCGGACTTGCAAGTTCGGTCGGGCCCAGTTTACCCTGCGAGAATTAGTTTCTGGAATGGACCGGACATAGGACCGGACTTACAAGGTCGGTCGGAGTAGAAAATTTTGGCGGAAATGTGTTCTGGAATCGACCGGACATGGACAAGTCCGGTCGGTAAGTCCGGTCGGACCAAAAACATGGGTTAAGGTTATGAAATGATATGTAATGATGGGGATTGATTAGTAATGAAGTTATAAAGTTGTTAAGGACATGTTAGGTGAGTTTAATGACAATTAAGTGGGTAAAAGTTGTATTGAAATGTAAAAGTAAAACAAGTTAAAGTGAAGTTATGTAACTAAGTTAACGGGGAAAAAGTTATAAGCATTAGACATTAAATAATCATGCTACCCCGATGTTAATAAAAGTACATGTAATGTTATCAGTTGTTCGAGAATTGCTCGAGGAACATAAGTGGACGTGGTAAAGTGGACTCCGGTGACAGGTATGGTTTTCTTGCAACCTGTGTCCTACCGGATTACACCGGCTTGTATGCCAATATGTTTTACTGAGTGTTTGCCACCTTGTAAGATAAAACATGTAATGAGTTTATAGTAATTCATTTATGTGGCGAATTTGGCCTCCGATACCATTTAACCTCAAATATGTGTTAAACCTTAGCTAACCAAATCTAGGAACACATGAGTGATCGGTATTCGGAGTTGGCGGCCCAAACCTTGGGAACGTGCTAACCACGGCTATGTGTGAGTTAGTTGGACATTGTTGTTGTATGCAAGTGTGTGAACCTCCCTTGTGTGCTTAACTCGGTTATGATACCGTATGGTGTGTGGATGTGGTAGGCTCCATAATGGATCTCTAACTACTTATTATAAGTGTATATGTACTAATGGGGGGTGAGGAGTCCGGTTGTTCCGGCCACGCGTGTGATGGACGGGAGTCGATATCATATCCAGTTCGGCTCTCTTGGTGTATGTATAGGTGGTATTCCAATTTGGTTTCTACCTTCCCTTAGCTTATCCAAAGCTAGTTACTGACTCACGTCGGGCCACAGGGGCATACGTATGTTATTTCGGTGTGCTTGGGATTACTATATCCGACACACCTTGGGTTTAAGTTAACCGTTCGATATAACTGGACGGTAACGAGGTTGGTAACGAGCTTAGCATGAGATTGACAATAATCTCTAGGCTCACTATATATATACTAACTATGGTGGAAGGTTCCTTGTGTGAACCGATCTTATGGTGTTTGTGATGATATTGTGCTAGGCAATTTCCCTTGCTATGCTATGATATGTATATGTTAGGTGCCTAAAATGAATACGATGTTATCAGGTGTGCGCCGAAACAAGAAAGGTTTGGTTATGTTTGTTATGTGAGGAATGAGATGTGTTGTAGGATATGGAGTGTGTGGATCATGGAAATGAATCCCAGTTATGACAAGAGGCGTTTAAGGATAACCCGATTAATGGGTACGTGTCGTTCATTAAGGAAGTAGCTCCGTTTTAGAGGAGAGCCACTCTAGGGTTAAAGGAATCATTGGATGGTTTGTTAAGTGTGGATGTGTTGGTTATAGGTTGAGCCCATCGAGGCGAAATGTTATGTGTTGTATGTTTATGGCTTGTATGCATGATTTAAATATAATCAACCGCATGCTAAGACGACAATTAGTTGTGCGTGGCCCGGTAGCATGTGGGCTGCGGGATTACCATACCAGCAAAGGTGCTGAGCCCCTTGGGGGCCACCCTTTCTCTCCTTTTCTATTTCAGGTACAAGGAGCTGGAAGCCGTTCGAGAGTAGGACGGGGTAGATGTTTATACATGGGTAGCCATTTAAATGGCGTAAGCATTGTAGGCGTAGTAAGACCGAAATTGTTATCGGCATTAGTTTGTAAATACTCGGTACGGTTGGAATGTAATAAGTATATGGGTTGTTGTTAAGGGAAGCAAATGTTACGTGTAGTTGCTCGGGAGTCTAGTCCATCAGACCGATACAAAGTACATGTATTAGCCTTGTTAGCCACGTGGGTGGTTAACGGCGTGTAACACCATTGAAATAAGTAATGTGATGAGTTGAGTTTCCGCTGCAGATTGTTGTTATGTGTTTGTTGTTGGATGGGGTGTTACAAAAAGTGGTATCAGAGCGAAGTATCGCTCTGATGACTGAATACCGAGCTTAGGAAGTACCGAGTTAGATTTAAGTACTTTGGGTTAAGGGTTGAGTGATAGCGTGAGAGATACGCTAGATAGGAATTACCAGTGTGTACTGGAACCTACATCTCCATCCCACCCTCCACAATCCCTGTATATAACTTGGGAAACAACGCCAGAGAGATGGAAGTCCACTCTACTCGGGAATACCCGATCTGGCTGTTATTAATACCACTAAGGTATGGAGAACCAGTCGTACGGTAGATCCCGAAAGTGGGAATCCCGGAGACGGTTCCCATCTAAACAGTGTTACC